>PVLA01020111.1:0-10883 GCA_004027455.1 Hydrochoerus hydrochaeris
CAACTGGAAGAGAATATAGGGAAAGAAAACTTTGTAGACATAATCACGAATTTTATAAGGCCTGGGAAATATAACTGACTTAGTGCTAAGGACACAGAATAAACAAAACTATGTATACAGTACAAGGCAATATATTGTGGTTTTACCAAAAAACATGGCTGACTCTAAAACAAGCAAAACAAAAAGAAGAGTAAGCTGAGTGTGGTGGTATATGTTCCAAGTCAGAGCTACTCAAGAGGCTTCTGCAAAGGATCACTTGAATCTAGGAGTCTGAGGTCAGCCTAAGCATCTCAAAAAACACTGCACATGGTAACTGTGTAACTCATATGAAAATATACGTAACATCTTACATGAGGGATTTGAGTATCTGGTGAATCTGGCATCCACAGGGGATCTGTAACCAATCCCCCAGTTGCTATGTAAGGGGTGACTACACAGGAAAAGGGTATAAAGCAGTGCCTGACACAGAGCACAAGTGTCAGTTATAACAACAACACAAGATGACAACTAAACCCTGTCAAGGCTCAGGGCAAATGCTACCTCCTCCACAAACCTTTTATCTGGAAGAAATCATTCTCTCCTCTGAATTTGCATAGCACTATAAACTGTCACCTCTCTCAAAATACTTCTGCCAATCTCCTATTATTTACACATATGCTCTCTTCATTATCGGACTTTAAATCCAAAGAACAAAGTCACTTTTATGTCATTTTATCATCTTTAGCTCCTTACACAACAACACCTTGCTCCTAGTTATCTACTGCACTACCGAGAACATCCGTGGTTGGGGGATATCTGGTACCGGCAGGACACTTGTGCCAGCAAGCAAAGCCTCAGCTATTCTTACCACAACATCTTCCAAGATCTTAGTAGGGCAAGGTCTGGAATGAAATTCAAAGTGTTCGTCCTCTTCTGATTTCTTTTTTGACTCTCGCTCCTGGATTCTCTTCTCAATTTCCAAATCAAAGCCAATAGGTTGAGTGGGTGCTTTCACAGGTGGTCTCTTCGGCAAGAGGGGTCCACCTTCCAAAATCCTGGGATCAACTTCTCGTGCTTTGAATTTGTATCTGCAAGATAGAAATTTAAATAACTACATAACAAACTTAAATGAAAACTAAGTAAACAACAAAGTGGAACAAAAACTAATAATCATTGAAATGACTCATCATGCACAGTAAAATGTCCACTGTCTGCACAGTCATTGTCTTTGCTGCTCCAAATTAGACCTAACATAGAGGAAGCTCCCCTTCCTCAAAACAAAAGTTGAAATGGATTTGAAAAAAAAAGTTCAGATTCCATGTCATCCCAGTCAGAGTGGTTATTAACATGAATACAAGGTGGCGGGGGGGCAGAGGTGGTGGCACATGCCTATAATCCTACCACTGGAAGCTGAGGCAGGAGGATCACAGCTCCAAGTTCAAGGCCAACCTGGATTACACAGTGAGACCTTGTCTCAAAAACAAAACAAAACAAAACACAAAAAACATAAGCACTATTAAGAATAGGGGTGGGGAAAGAACTTTCTACTCTGCTGAAGGGAATGAAAATTAGTACAGCCACTATGAAAATGAGTATGGAGACTCCCCCCAAAAACTGAAACTATAGCTACCATTTGATGTAGATACACCATTTCTTGGTATATACTTGAAGCAATTAAAGTCAGAATATTATAGGGACACCTGCATAATAATCATGTTTACTGAGGCACAATACACAACAGTGAAGACATGGAATTGCTCTAGGTATCCAACAGCAAATGAATAAAGAAAATGTGTTATATATACACAATAGAGTACTATTCAGCCATAAAAAAGATTGTCATTTGCAGAAAAATAGATGGATCTGACTGGGTGTGGTGGCGCACACCTATGAAACCTAGCACTTGGGAAAAAGAACAAAATCATTTTTTAGTCTAAGTTTGAGTTTAAGGTCAGCCTGGGCTAAGTAGTGAGTTCAGGAACAGCCCCAGCCTGAACTAAAAGCAAGACCTTATCTCAAAACACAGTAAACAAAACAAAATAAATAGGATGGTTCTGGAGACACATTATTGAGCTAAATAAGCCAGACTCAGAAAGACAAAAGTCACATGTTCTAAGATGACAAGAAAGTAGAAGGGAGACTACTGCATTGTCTCCCCCAAAATCAGATCTAGCCAGAAAACAACCTTGAAAACTAGGGATCAAAAATGCCAATCCAATCAGCCAAAATAGGAATGGCAAAATAGGAATGGCAGGTGAGGCAAGGGTAGGCTGATTGAGGTTGGTGTTTTTGATCTCTAATTTTCAAGGCTGATATTGTCTAGCTAGATCTTATTTAGGGTTATCAGAAAAGAGGGCAGGAATAAGGGAGAAGGGGTATAAAGACAAGTAATACAGGAAATGAAAATGATGAAAAACCATTACATATATTAAACTCTCCCTTCAAAAAAAAAAAGTGACACTAGAAAGGAGGGTAGGAGAAAGGTAGTGATATGGGGGAAATGATTAAAGTGTACTATATGCATGTACAAATTTGCCAAAATGAAACTCTTTAATATGTGTAGTTAATATGCACCAATGTAGGGGGAAAATCATACAGTCTGTATTTTATTACCGGTTTTTAAAATTTTACATGTTTTTAAAGAAATATTTACCTATTTTTAATTGGCAAAATTTCGTAAATTGGGTTAAAAAAAAAAAGAAAGAAAATAGGTTCCAATGCTAACAATTAAGTTCTAGTTTCCTCCACTGACGATACCTATAAAAAAAAAAAATCCCTTAGGCAGTCATACAACAAGAATTTACCTAACCTTACCATAGAGGATATTTCTTATTTGGAACTTTAAGAAAGTCCACCCACTCCAACCACTGAGCTGGATTTTTACCAGTTTATAGCACAGAGTATCTCCATATTCCCACTTTCAGGCCTTTCATCATACAGGCAGGGGCACAGCCTGCAGAGCCTACTGCTGAAGTGCCACAGATTTTCATGACAGGAAAACAGCGACTGTCATTCTCACAGAACAGTGAGAAAGCAGGCAGGTTTCTTGGAACTCTTTGCAGACACTGCCAGTGGGACTTACTGCTGCAATTTCTCAAGCTCTTCCGCCTCCTGTTCTGCTGTACTTTTGCAGGTCACAGGCCTTGCTCGGTGTTTGGTTTGCAGCACAGGGGTCTGTGGCTCTGTGGACATCTTGGTCACAGAAGCTTTGGAGGGTACCGGGCCTGGAAAACAAGATCACAGACATTCACCTTGTTCACCAACATTTGGTTCACCTGTGAGCGCTGATTCAACAGTGCAACCCCAAGGATGGATAAACAAACTGGAGCAGCTGGTCCTCCACACTCAACTTGGTAGATACCAGTCAATACGACAGTGTTATCCCCTTCTACTTGTCACTCTTTACTGAGTGCACTCATGGGCAAATTCTAATGTCACCACCTAAAATTAAAGTCCATTCCTGTCTGATGAGTTCCTTAATATTTGCACAGGCCTCTACTTCTTTACTGACAATACCATCTTGCTTGTTATTGACAAATACAATTTTTGTAAATGACACAAGATAAAATGCTCCAAAGACCAAGTGATAACTCTCAACTTTGCAAATTTCCTAAAAAGCATCTACAGACATTCCTCTTTCACAGACTAAGTTCAATTCCTGCAAATAGATCATCAAATGAATTCATTGCTAAACAAAGACTCATACATATATGTCTATTACAATATTCAGAATAAAGGAAACTCCAACTTGACGATTTTGCTTTTGTTTGCATAATCTTACATGTAGTACTGTAAGAACATAAAACCATGGTACTACAGTACTGTATAAACAAGGTATACTGTACAAAAAAAGATATTAAACTAGTCATAATGACACACGCCTGTAATTCCAGCACTTGGGAGGCTGAGGCAGGAGGATCATTGCAAATTCAAAACCACCCTGGGATACAAAATGAGCTCAAGGCCAGCCTGAACTACAAGATGTACAGAACTGTATCAAAAAAAAAGGGTAGGTCGTATGTCTGAGCGGCAAGTTGAGTCCTAACAGTTGTTGAACAGGTAGGTAGTTAAATGAAGAATATTTGTATATCAAAGCATCAAGACTAATTGTCAAATGGAGAAAGTAAAAAGCCATTGTCACAGTATTAAGACAATTACTAACACTCATGGAAAATACTGACTTACCTGGCCAGGGATAATCCTATCAATTGACAATTATTTAGAATGATTCCTCTAATTTAGATCTTATCACAAAACAGTGGCATATCTAAATCAAATTTATTTTTTTAGAAATAAGCAATGCTGCTGGGCATGGTGGTGCACACTTACAATCCCAGCACTCAGGAGGCAGAGGCAGGAGGACTACCATGAGTTCAAGGCCACCCTGAACTACATAGAGAATTCAAGGCCTGCCTAAACTGCAAAGCAAGACCCTGTCTTAAAAAATCCAAAGAAAAATGGGCAAAGGATACAGCTCACCAGCACAAAGACCTGCCTGGCAAGCATGAGGTCATGAGTTTGATTCCCAATACAAAAAAAAAAAAAAAAGAAAAGAAGAAAAGAAGCCATGTTTCAAAATACATATAACCATAATTTAGCTATTTAATTGCACAAAATTTTAAATAAAAATTGCATGAAATAACTTCGTTTTTATTTGAAAGAAATCAGATTCCAAAAAGCAGAGCATATCAGACTAAATCTTAGAGTCATATTACTTGAAAAGTCATGTTTAATACTTACCATTTCCATGAGGGTAAATAGAGACAGCATTATTTTCATAATACAAAGTCTGACAAAATCAAATGCTATACTTAAAGGAACTTGTGTGGCTATCTCATGTAGTACTCAACAAAGCCTATCCAAAGACAAAAAAAAAAAAAAAAAAAAAGAGACTTCAAAGGCAAAACAACCACATTCTGCTTTATCAAGAATACTAGGCCTAGGCCAGGGATATGGCTCAGTGGCACAGTGTCTGCCTGGTAAGCATGAGGTCCTAACTTTGATGCCTGGTACCAAATAAATAAATAAATAAATAAAAGGAGAGGAAGAGGAAGTAGAAGAGGAAAAGGAAGGAGAAACAAGAAGAGGAAGAGGAACAAGCAGAAGGAAGAAGAAAGAAAAAGAAGAATACTGGGCTGGGGATTTAGCTCAGTGGCATAAGTGCCTGCCTTGCAAGCATGTGGTCATGAGTTCGATCCCTGGTACTGATAAAAAAAAAATTAAAAAAAAAAAAAAAGAAGAAGAAGAATACTAGGCCTGCTGGGCATGGTGGCACACACCTGTAATCCCAACACTTGGGAGGCTGAATAAGGAGGATCACTGCAAGTTTGAGGCCAGCCTGGGCTACAAAGTGAGTTCAAGGCCAGCCTGAACTGCATAGTGAAAGTCTGTCTCAAAAACAACAAACGAACAAAGACTAGGACTATTCTCTTGGCAACTATTTTATACCACCTCTAGCCCTCACTTCTTACCATCTTACAGAAATTATTTTCATAAAGACAGAAACTATTAAATTAGAAATCCCTTATATATTCACTGTATCTGTAAACTCACCAGCATTTGCTCACATTCCTCTTACTTTCACATTACCCACCGAAAGAACAATATTCTGTGTTAAAAATTTTAGGGGAGGCTTCAGTAAGCAATGATGTTGGTAGGAAACTTACTAATATCTTCCTTCTTGCTCCTCAAATGATATCTGTTAGGGGTTCGTTTATGGAATGCTTCAACCTGCTGTGCCAGAGGTACATATATAGAAGCAGCCTCATCAAATGTTCTCTTTTTCCCTTGAGACAAGTTGAAAGGCTTAATAATGGTACAACCCTTCGCCACTCGAGCCTGTAAAGAGAAAAGTTGTTCCCCAACTGAAATGTTACACATTAGCACAATCTACCACAAGCCAAACATTTTGAGAGGATCAAAATGAAAAGACCTTAAGTAAAGCCAAGATAATTATATTCTGAAGTTTGTCAGTCCTTCAGCAAAAATTCTAACAACTCATCTTTTTTTGGGAGACAGGTTCTTATCTCTAGGCTCACTTTGAACTCATCATCCTCCTGCCTCAGTCTCCCAAGTTACCAAATATTGTGATTACAGGCTGGCTGGCTTGCTTGCTTTTTCTTAAGGAAGAAGTGATCTAGCACTCAGCAAATCATTCATTCACAACAGTACATATGCACTTTTCCTAAGCATGCCAATGTTTTGAACCAATAAAGAGTGAGCTTTCTTGGCATTTAAGGAAAAATTTGAAGAAGTATCCTACCCTAAACCCATTTAAAAAAATAAAAAAATTGACCTGGCTTCTGGTTTGATCAGGTCAGACAGATTCCTGAATCAGCATCTCTACATACATCCCCTCAAACTGACTGATAAATAAGTCTACTCCCTAGATCATCAGTCTTGGTAAGACTGCCATCTGGCTGAAAACAAAACTTTTTAAAGACATATCTGAAAAGCAACAGCACAAACTCTAGGCATAAGATTACAAAAGACCGAGTAATCCCAACAAGTATGAGTAGACTTAAGTTCTAGAATGTTTATTTAGGATTGCCACTGTTTTCATTGGACCTCTATTTATAAAAGTATACGGAAACCCAATTTTACCCCATAAGTCTTATTGCATTTTATACACAACTGAACAAACACAAGATTTTCCCAATTTTGCAGCAGCAGAAATGCTGCTACCTACAAGTTCCTGCACATAATTTTATGTGCTTTATTTACCTTAATTTAATTTTCATAGCACCTTGGTAAGAGGATTCCCAGAGATAGAGTGATTTGTCCAAGATCACAGTTTAAAGATTTACATGGCTAATTTAAAATATATGCTTCTTGGGCAACCTACTTTCTAGGCCCCTTCTGTCCCTCTCAGATAAAAGCTGTCTTTCTCAATAAATTCTTACTACTCTTAAAA
This sequence comes from Hydrochoerus hydrochaeris, assembly GCA_004027455.1. Classification (NCBI taxonomy): domain Eukaryota; kingdom Metazoa; phylum Chordata; class Mammalia; order Rodentia; family Hydrochaeridae; genus Hydrochoerus; species Hydrochoerus hydrochaeris. Next base: position 6,893 of record PVLA01020111.1, read on the forward strand.
AAAAAAAAATTCAACCAATCTATTGTAATTAGTAACCACAACTGTGATACCTAAAATCTGAACTGAATTAGCAATAAGAATATTCATCTACCCCATCGACTTACAGGAGATGGAGGATGCTTTCGCAGTTCAGCTGTAAAGTTCACTTCCTTATACTCCTCTTGGTTCTTAGGGTGCTTTTTGATTCGCTCATCCGTGCAGAAGTGAAAGTCAATTGCTTTAGTTACCTGGCTCACTGATTTCTTCACAGGTTGCCCTAAAGAGCAGAGACATATAGAGAACATTAAGAATAGAGAACATCAGGCCGGGGGTTTAGCTCAGTGGCCTAAGTGCCTGTTTGGCAAACATGAGGTCATGATCCCTGACACAAAAAAACAAAACAAAACAAAACATCAGCACCAGGCATGGTGGCACATGCCTACAATCCCAGCACCTGAGCTGAGGCAAGAGGATCACAAGTTTGAGGCCAGTCTGGACTACACAGTGAATTCAAGGCCAGCGTGAACTACACAGCAACAACATGCCCTCCACAAAAAAAACCCGCAGGGGAAAAAAAAATAGAGAACATCGATAAATCCCCCTTTTTACTCTATCCTTTCGCTATTTCTGTTATCATAGATCTAATTTTGTTCACTACCTATATATAACCCCATACCCAAAGGAGTCCTCTGAGATACTAACACGTGTCATATTCATTGAATGTTATCAGGCTTGCAAACAAAAGAGGTACAACAGGGAAGAAGAATCTCGTCTCCCAGGTATAGTCATAGGTTTGGAGTCAGTGGGATATCTCTGATAGGAAGTGATAGAATGACTTTGTGTGGCCTCACACACGTTAGTCAAGCACTCTACCACCGAGGAACACTGCTAGCTCTTAGGCACTGACTTTAAAAACAACCTTAACTCAGCATCCCCAACAGGAAAATGAAATTTTATAATCTCCAAGGATGCTTTTCAACCCATTAAGAAAGACTTCATACCTTCGATTCCATCAATAATCATATGCCAGAGTGAAAGAGGACTGTGATTCCTTCCCCTCAGGCATACTTTTCAGTGCAACTAGTTTGACTCAGCATTCCTCTCCAGTCTTTCGGATAAAAGAGGATAGATAACAACAATAAATTGATTTATCCTCTGTTTCAATCCTATCTAGTTCCTCCTTTTTCTGATAAAAAGAACAGCCAGCTGTAAGGGCCAATCAAGTAAAATATTATAGGGCATAATCTCTGGGATATAAATGAGACCCATGTTCAGTCTTATCTTTCTGCTGACTACTAAGAAACCATTTTTCCAGAGAACAAAGAAACCCTGTCAAGATTATAAGAAGCACCCTCATAAAATACTCAATCAGAGCCCAGCTGACCTGCTCCTGCAAGAGCAAGTTTCTTGAACTCTTCGTTCTTTTTCCGCATTTCTACCACCTCTTGTTGCATTTTCAGGCTCTTTTCCAACTCCTGCTCCTCAGTACTTTTGAGAACCTTTTGCCTAAAGGGCAAATCAGGAAAGCAAATTAGAGAGAAGAAAGAGATTTAATGATTTAGAAGAATCTAAAGGGATTACATAGACTATGTTTTTGATCTACAATAAAGTAACCATCAAAACCAAAAAGTAATACTGGCTTAATTATACAACACTATAAACAATGCAAAAATTAACATGCATACCAAATATTTTATATCAATATACTGAAAAATTTTAAAGATAGCTAAAACAGGGGCCGGGGAGAAAGCACAAGGTCCTGAGTTTGATTCCCAGTACCAAAAAAAAAGAAAAAGCTAAAACAGCCTATAAGAGATACTCAAAAAAAAAAAAAAAGATACTCCAAAAATCCACAAATCTCATTATGCAATTATTTAGCTTTTTTATGATTTAGCTTTTATTACACAGGAAAAAAAAATCTTTCAAAAAAAAATCTATCGGACAATTGAAAGCTGATGTCTTGTGCTCTGGGTGAATGATTTGGGGATGACAATGTGCAATATATGTACCATTGTTACCCCCTGACTGATATACCTTAAAATATTATTGTAGTTTTTCTTTCGTTTTATCTATGAATAAAATGGAATTGAAAAATTTTTTAAAAATCTAATTTAAAAAGCCAGTAAAATTTGGCACAGTGGAACAGTCCTATAACCTCTAGCACTCTGAGCGGCTGAGGCAAGAGGATTGCAAGTTCAAGTCCAGCCTGAGCAACTTATAAACTCAGGAGGTTCTGTCTCAAAATAAAAAATTAAAATTTGAAAGAGATTTGAAGCTGGACATGGTGGTGCATGCTTGTCATCTCAGCACTTAGGAAGCTGAAGCAGGACGATCGTTGCAAGTTCAAGACCAGCCCAAGCTACAAATGAGTTCAAGGCAGCCCAAACTGCATAGCAAGACTCTGTCTCAAAAAGACAAAAAAAAAAAAAAAAAAAGTAAGAGATTTGAGAACATAGCTCAGTGTAAAGGCACTGAGTTAAATCCCTAGTACAAAAGGAAGAAGGGAAGGAAGGTAAGAGGAGGGGAGAGAGGGGAAGGGAGGGGATGCAATGAAGCTAGGGATGTAGCTCATTGGTAGAGTGCTTACTAGCAAGCACAAGGCCCTGGGCTTGATCCCCAGCACTCCTAAACAAGGAAGAATGGTTAATAATAAGAATGGGGAAAATATTTATAAGAAATATGATAATAAAATGAACTAGGTGTAACAGAAGATAGAAGTCAAATACCAATTCTGCCATTTCTTATTTTGCCTATATAGACTTAAGAAAACTAACCTGTCTTGGTCTATTTTCTTCACTGAAAGTCAAGGAATAGAAAATTCACACTCACGGAATATTTATGACTAAATCAGATGGTTCTGAAGTACTTTCCATGTGTTTAAATTCAATATAGTGACCATTCAATATAGTAGTACAAATATTACTAAGACCTCTTAAAGAAGGAAAGAGACAATTCACTAAAAAGAAGTATGGAGATGTTTATAATAACAGTAATAGGAATACAATCACGTCAGTAAGTAAGTGTTAAAATAATTTGATGCTGGGGATAAAAAAAAAGATGATAATTAAAAGGGTATGAAAATTTAAGGCTAAATAATCTTAAGTGTTTATTTAAGATCTTCACATGACACAGTTAACATAATAATAATAGTGTATTGCCAAATTTTAAAATTACAAAGAGTGAATTTCAGTTGTTCCCCCATAAAAAATGTTAAATATTGGTAGTGCTTAAGCTAAAATTGGAATGAATCAAAAATCTTAATACTAAAACAGAAACATTAAATGTACTGGAAGATAGAGTAAGTAAAACTTTTGAAGATATTGGTGTAGGCAAAGACTATGAACTGCACAGGAACTATCACAAAGAATCAACAACTGGGATCCCATCCTACTAAAAGGCTTTTGCACAGTAGGAGAAACAACCAACAGAGTAAAAAGACAACCCACAATGTTACAGAAAATGTTGCCAGCTATACCTCAAACAAGGATTACTATCAAGAATATATAAAGAACTCAAAAAAAGACCCAACCCAAAAAAGGACTTCTGAGATGAATACACATTTCTCAGATGAAGAAATACAAATAGCAAATAAATATATGAAAAAATGTTCAACATCAGTGGTCATTTGAGAGATACAAATTTAAAAAACACTGAGATCCCACCTTACCCCAGAAAGAATGTCTAGTATCAAATCAATAAGAAAGCTAGATGTGGCAGTATACAACTATAATCCCAGCACTTAGGAGGCAACAGTATTATTGCGAGTACAAAACCAGCCTGGGCTACAAAGTGAGCTTAAGGCCAGCCTGAACTACATAGTAAGACCCTGCCTCAAGAAAGACAGACAGAGTCCACATTGTGTGCTTTAATTCTGTAACTTGAATAACTATTTCTAAAAGAACAGTATGTAATGTATCAACTAGTGATTTCTTACTGTTTATCTTCTTTTCTTGAAATTCTATAATATTTCTACCTTTTTCCTGTTTTTTTTTCTCTTTAAATAAAAAAAAAT
>PVLA01020112.1:0-10880 GCA_004027455.1 Hydrochoerus hydrochaeris
TTTTTTTTTTTTTTTTTGAGATACTAGGGAGCAGGACTTTGGCACTAAACTACATCCACAGCCATTTTAAATTTTTTATTTTGTGACAGCATCTTGCTCAGTTGTGCAAGTATCTTGTGATCTTCCTGTGTCAATCTCCCTCGGGGCTGGGACTATACCGCTGTGCCTCTTTGCCTACTTCTTCAAGATGCAAAATAGGCCACTGAAGATTTCTTTGTGGCTTAGTGCCTAAAATCCTCCAAGTTCTAAAACATCTAAAACATTGTCCCTACTCACCTTGTGCTCTCTACCCCTCAGCAACCCATGATTTCAATAATCATTTAAAATATAACTCATGGAGCTGGCACATGGCTCCCAGCTACTCTGGAGGACGAAACAGGAGGATCACTTGAGCCTGCAAGTTTGAGCAGCATTAAAAAGAAAAGCACAAAATCTATGTTTAGTCTTCTAAATTCTAGACTACTACTTCTAGCTACTTGCAGGTAGCTACCTAGGTATTGATGCCCCACAGTTACTCGACAAGTCTGAAACAGTATTTTTCTCTTTCAAATCCTTGGAATGACCCTAAAACTTTACATCGTATACGTCCAATTCTTTCTTTATTTTTGGTACCAGGAATCGAATTTACAATCTTGCACTTGTGAGACACGCGTTTGTGCTGCTGACCTATATCTCTGGCTTAATTCTTAATAAGGTGTCATTACCTACTGAGACAGCAAATAAGAAGTCTTAGAGCTATGGCCTAATGGTTCTTCCAAAATTCATGGTTTGGAAACTTAATCCCCCATGCAATGATAATGGGATGTAGATTTCGGGAGGTATTGAGGGGAGGAAATCATTTTTTAATTTTTTAATCATTTAAGAAACTGATTAATGGCCACTACCAGAGAGCTCACAATGAATTAATGCTGCTACAAGAAGGGCTTTCAGAAATGTGTGCCCTCCTTCTTGACCATATATGCTCCCCCACTGGAGAACACAGCAAGAAAGCTGTCACCAAGTGCCTGTACCTTCATCTTGGGCTTTTTCACCACCAAAACTGTGCAGAATCTCTTCTTTATAAATTACTGAGTCTCAGGGATACTGTTAAAGTGGTCACAAGATAGAATGATACCCAGCATAATCTTCAAGCCCTAATTCCTAACTGTAGACACTCCATGAGTCGATGGGCCATGCTTTCCCCACTCTGACAGTCTCCTGGGCCCATTCTCTGACATCAAACTTGCATCACCTCTTTCACTGACTACCAATTACCGAGCAAACTTCCTTCCTTTTACCTTGATTGGTTTTCAGATCTCCCTTCTGCCTCTGGTGTTCTGCAGTTTCACTCTGAAGTATCAGTATATGGATTGTTCTAACCATCTTTGAAAATGCTTAATCATCACATTGTTTTATTTCTGTTTTCCCTTCACTGTTTCTCTTCTTTATATGTGGGACTCATTAGAAATGTGAAGAAAGTTTTTCCCACTATGTGATTTCACTTTTGTATTTTTTTTCTCTGCTGCATTCTAAATGATCTCCTGGGTTATCAACAAATTCGATAACTATAATTTGGGTCTAAGTTTAACCTGTGAAATGTTTTTAATTTTAATGCCTTTTTTATTTCCATAAATTCTGTATCAGTTCTATCTTTTCTCTTCTCAGTTCTTTCAGATTTTGTTTTTAATCATTTAAGAAAACTGATTTATGACCACTACCATAGAGCTCTATTCGTTTATGTTTTGGGAGAAATCTATCTCTGTGATTTATTGTACATGCTGATTTTCACTCATGCTGGTTTGACTCCTCTTAACAAATGAGAAAGTGTGTAGCTTTTATTCAAAGTGCATCACTTCAAGTTGAGCATAGTGACAAATGTCTGTACTTGGGAACCTGAAGCAAGTGGACTTCAAGTTCAAGGCAGCCTAGGCTGTGTATTCTGTCCCAAAAAGCAAGAAAGAGGAAGCAAAAGAAGGAAGAAGGGTGGGACAAGAGAGAGGAAAGAAAAGAGGAAAGAGAGAGGGGAAATAAAGGGGAAAGGGGAAGAAGGGAGAGGAAAGGAGGAGGTTATCACTCCAGGACGGTTTTGCTAGGTTTGTGCCAAGTACTTCAAGAATTTCATGGGACTAAATTTTTACGTGTTTCCTAGAATGTAAGTTTCAAGACAAGTTGAGTAGCAAGAGTTTGGAATTAATACCTGCATGATATACAGAATCATAGTTCTGAACTCTTAAATTATTTTCCTTCAACACTGAGAGACACTTCCTCACTACATCCTTATATTGACAGACATTTCTCAACCCTTGTATTAACACCCTGTTGTTAAAATCAAAGACCAGAAATTTAGAAAACCAACCAGTGACCTCCTTTCTAATACCCCCAACCCCCTCCTATCAATTCACATGCTTATTACTGTTTTTTGGATATTCATTCCTAATGCCTAAATAAATTCACTCACATTTTAAATCACTCAGCTATGCATTTTATGGTCTATTTAACATTCCTTGGTATATAAAGTAGGAACATTTTCAGGTTTCTAGTTTACTGTACTATACTGAAACCAAAAGAAAGAGCTTCATAACTTGTCTCTAGTGTTATAATTCATCTTTGTAAAAAAGTTGAGATCTTGACTGTATCCTGATGTAACAAACACATTTAATACCATGACCCGCTATATGGGCATGTTTGTGAACACACACCTGTAACAAACATTCCCTGAAACAATACTTTCTCTACATGAATTGTAATAACATAAAATACAGGTCTTGCTTTATAAAATGATCATTAAAGACCATTAAGTTGACTTTACAACCCCCTAATGGGTAACTATTACCAATATATTTCTCAAATACAGGTCTAAGCATCATTGTAATAAAACTATGATTCTTGTAGTATACAGGGGGGGGATTCCTTAGTTTTAAAAAAACTCTTTATTTTCCTTTATATTTCACAGTCTACCTCTCCCAATTTCCAGTCTAAACTTTCACTCATCCTTCTGAAAACCAATTTAGTTGCTAAATTTGATCATGTTGGTCATAACCAGCACTTTTAAATTTTCGTATCTTCACTTACGCCTTCTCTCTACTTCACATAACCCTGCCCACCTTACCCTGTTAGCCTAATTTCTACTCATCCTCCCATTCAACTAAGAGAATGTGTGCTTAGAAAAAAGTCTTTACCAATTTCTGCATACTTAGTCCTTCTTATTCTTTTTTAAAATTTTTTTTATTTTTAAAGTAGTAAAATACCACAGAACAAGACAGAACAAAGCCAATCGAGACAGTGTAGTGAAATTGGTAAAGAACTTCAGAGCAGGTTACCAGGAGAATCATAATAGGTATCATGGTATATCTCGTTTTCTTCACAATAGTTGTTCTTTCAATCAGGTATAGCAAAATCATACCAAATACAGAACATCATAAAACCTATCAAAACAGAGTATTGAATAGAGCAATACAATTAATCAAAACAAAGCAAAACAGTGATAACAATATTTGCCTTCAAAGAGATGGTAGAAGGAAATCCCCCTTACTTGCTATATTGCATATAGTCAACCTCGCAAAAGATGCTCAGGTCTCTGGCTCCCACTTGCTAACAAGTTGGGGGTGGCAGGGGGAAGATATACGGATGTTTCAATCTCAGCCCACACACCGGTAAGCTCACAGCTGCTTACCAGGGAGGCGAGCTAGTTGCTCGGTTTCCCAGCACCCCAAGTTCCAACATGACACGGATCTCAGGAGATGCTGATGGTTCTCACCCTGGGGTGACCGTGGCTAGCTGGGCCACAGCCACTTATCAGGGTGGCTGGTCCTTCTTATTCTATGCTCCACTGGCATTTAATTTATACTTCTGCTATGGCAATCATAACATTGTGACTTGTACCAAAAATCCCTGCCTTTAGGCTGGTCAACTATATCTCATTTGTCTTTTAAGACTTTTGCATCTGTATTTTATTTTATTTTATTTTATTGGTATGAGGGATCAAACTCAGGATCTCGCACTTGCCAGATAGACGCCTATACCAACCACTGAGCTAAATCTCTGGCCCAACTCTTGCATCTTATACACAGCATAAATTTAAAAATAGGTTTTGTGACATTTTAAGAAAGTTAGGAGAGCGGCCCGGGATATAGCTCAGTGGCACTGCACCTGCCTGGCAAGTGCAAGGTCTTGAGTTTGATCACTGGTGGGGGAGGGGAGGACACAGGAAAGAATAAACTCTGGAATGGACAACTGTGCAGAAAAGAGAAAGTATAACAGACTTTTCCAGGCATGGTGGCATATGTCTGTAATGCTAGCACTTGGGGATAGCTGAGTCAGGAGAATCACTGTGAGTTCAAAGCCAACCTAAAGTATATAATGAGACCCTGGCTCAAAAAACCAGAACAACAACAACAAAACAAAAACAAGCCTAAATTGCTACCCTTTAAAAGGTTGGCCCTTGACTAGTGTTGAGGAATTTAGATGGCAGGAGGGTACCCCCTAGATATTTCTCATTTAATGACCTGCCTGTTTAATGAATATTTGGAGCTATGATCCGTCTTTTTTGGTACAGCTTGTACATCTTGTCTATAGAGCCTCAAATGTCTGTTTTTGTACAGCACAGCATATTTACACAGTATTATTTTTGCTCACCGCACTGTACAGTGCTATGTGTAGTTTTATGTTACACATCACAATGCTGCATGTCAGTTATGCAAATGAAAGCAAAGTCATCAAGTTGGAGTTTTGTTTGACTATTTCTTTGCTCTAAATATTATAATATACACACTATACACAATTTCTCATTTAATAAACAATTTATTTAACAATCTAGTAGCAGGACTAGCCCTTCCATTAAAGAATGTCTATATTAACTGGAAAAAGTGGTTCATGGTACAATTTAGTGTAAACAAGAAACCTTCACCAAGAAGTTCAGTTTTATCAACTGTGCTCACCAGCATAGAAGGTATGCTACAAGAAAAGATATAGTAGAAGTACTCTCAGAAAACATGTATCATCAGCTGTGGAGGTGCACAGCCTATTCTGTATACTTCTTGAGCAAACTGAATCAAGGTGCAAATATTTCCAGTAGTGAGTGAAAAGCAGCAAGGATTGTGTCCAACAATAAACATGGACCTAGGTATACACAGTATAAAAAATGAAATAAACCAAAGGCAGATAAAAATATACAAAAATGGAAATTTTTCAAATGTATCACTGTATTTTCAAAGAAACTACAAGATTTCTAAAAAGGGAGTAAGAACAAAAAAATTAAAAACAGTGAACTTGTAGAGTTCAGAAAATAAAGGATAATGGAAAGAGCTGCAGAGAGAAGTATCAATTGATGAGACTTACTCAGTATCTATAATGTGCCATTCACTATTCTAAACTCACAAAAATCTTAAAGCTAGAAAGTGTTTTTAAACTCTATCTTAGGAACAAGTAAACAAAGCACAGAGAACACAGACAATGTAGGTATTACTGACAGAAGAGCCACTTTTGAATGAGTCCATGACTAAAACAAGCACAGACTTTAACCAGTATTTACCTGTTGTACTTGTTTACTATGGAAACATGCTTCCACAATACTACTGATATGCGTGTCAACAATTTTGGCAATAATGAAAATAAGGAAAAGCAATGTTATCAGTACAGGTTTAAAAAAAAAAAAAAGAAGAAGAAGCCGGGTGAGATGACTCACACCTGTCATCCCAGCACTCAGGAGGCTGAGGCAAGAAGACCAGCCTAGGCTACAAAGTGAGCTCAAGGCCAGCCTGAACAGCATAGAGAGACCCTGTCTCAAAAAAGCCAAAAAAAACAAAAAAACAACAAACCCCCAACCAGGTTTACACATTAGAACAGCTCATTGATCAAATATACTATTTATGTAGCTAGAATGAAAGTGTTATGTAAATTATGAAAAATTATAGGCAAAAAGCAAAGAAAAACATGAAATATTCTTGATTTTTATATTATTTTCTAAAAATGTGTACAAATGTATGCACATGTGCATTCAAGTGTGCAGGTAAAAATGCAAAGACTATGAGAATTCAAATTCAATGCTTACAGAAGCAGAAAGGAGAAGTGTGATAGGAAATATAATACTTTCATGTTTATGTAAAATTCTAATTTTTGAACAAATTTGTCTTTATTTTATAAAGGAAAAAACCCAATTAATTCTATTCACAAAAACCTGTATAAAACTAAAGAATAAAAAGACATTTGAGAGACTGAGAAGAGGCCAAATTTTAAACTTCATCAACTAAAACTGTGCCTCTCATCAGGTATATGACCGCAAAACACTTGTGATTGTGATCTACTCTAGCAGCTCACTGGTTCAAAAGACATGATAGAAATCAGAACATCAGTTTCCTGGAAGGGTAGCAGGGTACAAGAGAATTTTCTGAATGATGTAAATGCTCTGTATATTAGGTTATGGATGATGGTTAACCAGCAACATTTATTTGGCAAAACTTATCAAACTGTATATTATAGAGCTTTTCATTTTACAGTATGCACACCGTATGAAAACTAATAGAAAAAGCCTACACGAGGTCCTATTTGACCCAGCTATTCCACTTCTGGGCATATTCCCAGAAGAACTGAAAACACCATATCACAGTGATATATGTGTAGCCATGTTTATAGCAGCACAAGTTGTAACAGACAAATGTTGGAAACAACCCATATGCCCATCAACTGAAGAATGGATAAAAAAGGTGTGGTATTTTTATACAATGGAATACTACTCAGCTATAAAGAAAGATCACATTGAGGCCTTTATAAACAAATGGATGCAACTTGAGATCATACTCATAAGTGAAATAAATCTGACTCACTTGTGTAAATACTGTATTGTCTCCCTAGTGTAAGAAACTGAAAGAGTAAATAAGACATAAAGTCTTTAATTAATATTGAAAAAGGGTAAGAAACTGCTCAAAGAGGAAAAAAATAACACATAGGGCAAAAGAGAAAAGAAGAGAAACAAAATAAGATATAAATTCATATATATACATTTAAGATTACTAAGATATTGTACTACTAATTCTATTAGTTCTTGGAACAAAACAGATAACATCTGTAGGATTAGATCAATTTTGCACAACTATATCTGGTAATTCAAGACTTATGAAGATAACTATGCAAAACAACAAAAATTGTTATGTTCCCACCAACTTGTTTTGAAAGCCTACACTGTTAGTATTTTGGGCTCTTAGATATATTTATTGATTTGTTGTTTTGGTTTTTCTTTTAATACAGAAAGGATAGATGTATATGCTTATATGTGCCTAGAACCTCACCTAAAAGAGTTTACAAGAATTGATTTTAGTATGTGTGATAGCATGAACAACTACACTGAAGAAAACAAGACACCATGGTAGCCATTGATGATTTTCTATCATTTTGATTCAAAAGTCAATAATGCTTTTTTTCTTGGTTTTGATCAGTTTTAGTATGTTTTCAATTATTTGATTCCATTATGTATGAAGTATGAACACCTATTTTAAAGAAAACAGAGACATTATGGTAGCCATTTTTGATTTCCTAGTGTCTGGTCTTGAAAGCCCTTAAGGCTCTCATTCTTGTGTTTTGACTGCTTTTATACTATTTTGATTTGTATTAACTTAGTGTGTGTAAAGGTATGGACAACTATTTTGAAGAAAACAAGAGACATTATGGTACCCACTGTTGATTTCCTGCTGTCTTTTTCTGAAATCCTGTGTCACTTGCATTGTTTTACTGTTCTACTTTGTTCTGTTTTGTTTTGGTTTGCTTTGTTTTATTCTCTTTAAGATAAAAAAAAAGCCTACAAAATTGATGATTTAACTACAAAAATAATACATGCTTACACTAAAAAATAAAAACAATAATGTTAGAAATGAATATCCCCTGTGATTTAGCCCCTTTTGTTTAATTCAATCTCCTCACAGTTAACCACTGTTAATAGCTGGGTGTGTTATAGCTTCCAAACTTTTTCTACAGGTAAATATAAACATGTAGTTGTGCCTAAAGCAAAGATTATAATTATCTTAAGTACAGCAATTTGCTTTTGATACTTGACAGATCATGAACATCTTAATTGTGTATATAATTCTCTCATTGTAAAGGTCATAAAATATTGCATAAATGGATAAACCATAATTTCTTAAATCATTTTGCTACTGCTGACTACAACTTTAAATGCAAATTTTTATATTTATTATAATTCTTTTAAGTTTAAAAAATTTTACAGCATAATTAGGAACTTTAAATTGCTCCTTGGATACGAAACTCCCATTAAAATATGAAAGTGTGTTTTTTTATTTCAAATATATACCTTACCAATATATAAATGAGTAGAACAGTATCTGGTGTGCAGTAATTTAACATAATTGATGAATTATTAACAAACATTTCTGAACACTTCACCTATGAAAGTAGAAAATACGTTCCTTTGTAGTTTCGTTGTGTTTCAAAGTTTTAATTTAGTATTGAAATCTCATAAGATATACAAGTAAACATGAAATAAAATTTTTCAGAAAGTGAAATAAACACTAATCACTGCATTACTTACTTCTAAAATGTACTATGCTCAAGGTACTGGAGTCCACTCCTTGTCTTCTTCTGTAGTATTTTCCATAACAAAGTTTGAAGTCTGCATTATGAATCTGTCTATAAAGCTGCTAACAATAGATGAACTCAGTACTATTACTAAATGTTAAAAAAGATCCTATAATAGTTTTTTTACTAAGAAAAATATAATTTTAAAATGAAACAGTCACAAACCTAGGTCCAATCACAGGAATAACTAAGACATCCTGAAGGTCTGGATGCTGAAGAACAGGAACACTTAATCCATTAAACTGCTGTTAAAAATAAATACACAGAATTATAAAGCATTCAGTAATTTTGATAAATTTCAACTTACAGATTGTGACACTTGACAGACCTACCATGACGGGAAGCTTGAGCTGAGCAATTTTATTTTATCCTATAGAAAATAAAAATCAAAGCATCTCAAAACATTTTCTTTATCATTCTGAGGAGTTACAGTTTAAATCTAAAATGTCCTCCAACAGTCCTTGTGTTCAGGGATGGAGGCTGGTCTGAAGAGACCGATCACTTAGGGGCACGAACTGGAAGGTTATATTCTTGTCCCTGGCTCTTCCCTTCTCCCTCTCTTCCTGTTGCTATGGGTTGAGCAGCATTCATTCACTCGAGGTGTGAAGCTGTGAGAGCAAAGGCAAAGGTGCAGTAAAGACCCCAGGAAGGTGCCAGGTCATGGACTCTCTGCTCAGAAAAGCCACAGAGAGCAAGGAAAGCCAGCCCAAGAGTGGACATATGGGCCGTAACTAGCAAGGCCATAGGGTCAGGCTGCCCAAGACCTGTAGAACTCACTTCTGCCCACAACTTGCCCAGGTGCTAGATATGGAGCTACGGCATTGAAATGTTTGCTCTACTAGTTTTTGGTTTTGCTTTGGTGTGATTCATTTTTATACTGTCATTTCTCCCTTTTGGAATGGAAATGTCTATCTTATACTGTATGTTTTAATTTGTATAGGAGTGTACTGCTAAAAGACTTTGGACTTGGACTTTTCAGCAATGCTGCAGTTAAGATTTTGCTGATTCCTAGTGATGGAGTAAGTACATTTTGCAATAAGGAGACACACATATATGTTTTGGGGCCAAGGATGGAATTTTATGATTTTCATCTAAAATGTCCTCCAAAAGTCTCATGTGTTTGCAGGTAGGCACTGTTTGGAAGAGATGGGTCACTAGAGGCATGACCTGGAAGGATACATTCTGGTCTCTGTCTCCTCCCTTCTTTCTCCTTCTTCTTCTTGGCTGCCACAGACTGAACAGCTTTCCTCTGCCTTGATACCAGCTAGTGATGGGCTAGACTCACTGTGATGCAAATAAACCTCTTCTCTTAAAACTTTATTCAAGGGATACTGCATCCAGCAATGGGAAAGCTAATACATGAAGTATCCTGACTTCTCTTGTAACACTCCATTTTGCTTTCTGTTTGGCTTTACAAACACAAGCAATGTTTACCTTAAGTAACTTTCTTTGCAAACTATCCAAGGGCTGGACACAGTGGCGCACCCCACCCCCCAATCCCTGCACTTGGGAGAACTATAGCTAGTTCAAGGCCAGCCTGGACTATATAAGTGAGTTCAAGCGTAGCCTGCACTACATAGTGAGACCCTGTCTCAAAAACAAAAACAACTATATAAATGCACTGCTCTGTAGACTAGAAAAATTTATCAACTTAAGATACTGAAAAAAATTTTCATGTTTTAATGTACCCACATTTCTGCAAAGTCAACACCTTTCCTGACTTTTTCCAGTGGGTATTTCAGAAGGTAACCGTCCCTAATACACAGCTGATAAGTAATTTAAAGGGTATATTCCTTCTCATTTGATCAAATCCTTCTTCCTATTTCCCACACTCCATTTTTTGGGGGGTTTTGGTTTATTGTTGCATTGTTTTAAAGACAGAGTCTCATTATGCAGCGCAGGCTGATGTCAAACTTACAGCGGTCCTTCTGCCTTGGCCTTGGAAGTGCTGGAATTACAAGCGTGGGCCACAGTACCAGCCTTCCTCCCTGTTTTGCTAGCCTTGTATTAAAAACTATAGCAAACAGATCTTTTCTAGCTCCTCAACTCTTTTTATTTTTCAGATAATGTCTAACTATTTTGTTCAGACTGGCTTTGAACTTGTGATTCTTCTGCCTCACAGCCACCCCAGTGGCTATGAACTTATACCTCCACATCCAGCTAGAAATGTTTCATATGGAAATCAATTATTCTCAACCCAAGGTCTTTCTCCTTCCCTTTCTATCAGGAACATTAAGATGAAATAAAACTTTCATAAAATCAAACAAATTATTATCTTTTATTCCCTATTTGTTTGTGCCCTCTGCTATTTTTAAAAC
>PVLA01020113.1:0-10881 GCA_004027455.1 Hydrochoerus hydrochaeris
CAGACTGGCCTGGAACTTTTTCATTTTCTACCTCAACCTCCCAAATAGCTTGAATTCAAGGCATATGCCACTAATCCCAGTTGTAATATTTTAGTTCCCTCAGTGAAATGATCAGGACATTTATGTGTGATCATGACAGTTGTCTACAACTGCTTGAAGTGGCATCATGTAAAACAGAACTTGCTCTAAGTTTCCAGAAGAATAGGTAGGAGACATACATAAATAGAAGCTCCTCCCTGCTTTATTTATAAATATAAGCTAACCTAAATCTTAATGAAAAGGTTGATAAATATCTTCAACCATCTTTAATTTTAAAGAGAATAAAAAACCCAATAAAAACAATGCAGAACTTCCAAACAAGATAGGACATTAACAATGGTTAAGATATTGCATACTGTTGTCTTCAAAATAGTTGCTCAGATTACCAGATGCAAAACTGTTCAAATATAAGCACTAACGCTTCCTTTCAATGAACTATTAGAATTAGTATTAGCATTATCTTAGGTATCTTGTGTGTGTATACATTTATAATTTTTTCTTCCTTCTTTTCTCCTTTCCCCTCTCCCAGTTCTTTCCTTTGCAGCAGTTTCATTCTCTTTCAGAATATGTATTATACCTTTTGGAGCTTATTACTCTTTCAGTTTCTTACACTAGGGAGACAACATGATGTTTACACACATCGGTCTGATTTATTTCTCTTATAAATATATCCTCTAGTTGCATCATTTACCTATAAAAGCCTTGACTTTATCTTTATAGCTGAGTAGTACTATACTGTATAAAAATACCACATCTTAGGGACAGGTATTTAGCTCAGCAGCACAACTGCCCTTTTAGCAAGCATGATGTCATGAGTTGGATACTCACTATGAAAAAGAAAAAGAAAAAAAAATTACCACATCATTTTTATCCCTTTTGCAGTCATGGACATGTAAGGAGCTTCAAAGATCTATTAAAAATTGTGCCACTATAAACATGGGTGCACACATGTTTGCAGCATGTTTTCTATTCTTCTGGGAAAACACCCAGAAGGGGAAGAACTTGGTTGAATGAGACCTGTAGGCCTACTTTCAGAAGGAACCTCCACACTGATTTCCACAGTGGTTGCACCAGTCTACACTCCTACCAATGGTGGAAAAGGGTTTTTTCCCCCACATCCCTGCCAGTATATTATTCGATGATTTTTTTTTATCGATAAGCCATTGTTTCTGGGGTTAGATAGAATCCCAGGACCTGATGTTTTTCAATTCTTTACATGTTCTAAATAGAAGTCCTTTGAGGGACAATTGGCTAGATTCTTTTCCCCCGCTACGTGAGTTTTCTTTTCACTCTGTTGGTGACTTGTTTTGCTGTGAAAAAAAGACTTTCTACTATGATGAGATCCTAGCTGTTGATTCTTTGAAGTACTTCCTTTGCAGTTTGTTTTTGTTCATGAACTCTTTGCCTATCTCTGTGTTCGAGATTTCCACCTAATTTCTCTTCTAGCAGATTTAGTGTTTTAACATTTAGAAATTTATGCATTTTTACTTCAGTGCATGACAGACATGGGTCTAGTTTTAGTCTTCAGCATATGGAAAAAGTTTTTCAGCACCATTTATTAAAGAGGCTTTCTTCTACTGAACATCTTTGGCTCCTTTCTCAAAGAGAGTGTGGCTGGGTGTTTGTAACGGTGTCTGCATCTTTCTGTTCCAGTGATCTTCAAGTCTGATTGCCAGTACCATGCTAATTTCATCACAGTAACTTTGTAGTAAAATTTCAAATCAGGGATTGTAATGTCTTCTGCCTTACATTTGTTGTCCAGGATTGCCTTTGCTATTCGAGGTCTCTTCTGATTCCGGATGAATGTTTTGTCTAGACCTCTCAGGTACACTAATGGTATTTTGATTGGGATTGAATTAAATCTGTGTAACAGTTTGGGGAATATGGCCATTTACACAATGTTGGTTCTTTCTATCCATAAGCAAGGGTATCTTTCCATTTTCTGGTATCATCTTTGATCTTTTTTCAAAATACTGTAATTTGTAAGCACCTGCCTGGCAAGCGCTAGGTCGTGAGTTCAATCCCCCATACAAAATACTGTAATTTGTAATGTGTACATCTTTTACTACCTTTGTTAGAATGATTCCTAAATATTTCATTTGTTTGGATACTATTGTGAAAGGTGTTATGTCCCTGATTTCTCTCTTTGAGTTTGTTATTCATGTACAAGAAGTCTATTGACTTTTGAGTGTTGACTTTGTATCCTACTACAGAATTCATTTTTATTTTATTTTTTATCTCCTGCCTTACATTTGTTGCCCAGGATTGCCTTTGCTATTCTAGGTCTACAGGTACCGAGGACTGAATTCACAATCGCATGCTTGTAAGGCAGGTGGTTATGCCACTGAACTAAATCCCCAGCCCCCAGAATTTATTAAATCTATGTCTTTTGGTTGAATTTTTGGGGTCTTCTAAGTAGAATATCATGTTGTCTGCAAATAATAATTTCACTTCTTTCTTAGCCTTATTCCTTTTTATTTCTCTTGTATAATTGCTCTGGCTGTTTCCAGTACTATATTGAACAGGAGTAGTGACAGTGGACGTCATCTTGTTCCTGACTTTAGGTTGAAAGCTTTCAGTTTTTGTCCAATTAATATCATGTGGGGTATTGGTCTGTCATAGATGGGTTTTTATCAGATTGAGGTAAAGACCATCTATTTCAATTTTCTGTAGGATTATTTTATCATGAATGTTGGACCTTATCAAATGCTTTTTCTGCATCAAGATAAGCATGTGGTGTTTCTCCTCGGTTCTGTTAATGTGGTGTATTACATTTATTGATTTGCATATGTTGAACCATCCCTGCATCCTGGGATGAACCACTTGGTCATGGTGCACAATTTCCATTCTTTGCTACATTCTATTGCTAGTATCTTATTGAGAATTTTTGTATCTCTGTGTTGATTAGGGAGACTGGCCTGTAGTTCTCCTTTTTTGTCAGATGTTTCTCTGGTTTTGGTATCAGGGTACTAGTTGCCTCCAGGAATGAGTTAGGGAGAATTGCTTCCCTTTCAATTTCATTAAAGAGTTTGGAGAGCAATGGCATTAAACCTTCTCAATTTCTTGTAGAATTCAGCCGTCAACCCATCAGGACCTGGGTTTTCTTTGTTAGCAAGTTTTTAATATTTTCAATTTCATTAACTGATATTGAGTTATTCAGAATTTTTATTCCTTGATTCAGCTTTGGTAATTCATATGCTTCTAGGAATCTGTGTTTCATTTTCCATCCTGTGACAATAAATATTTTTAGAGTAGGTATTAAAGATCTTCTGAATTTCCACAAGATCTGTAGCAATTTCACCCTTTTCATTCCTTACTACATGAATTTGAGTATTTTCTTTCCTTTTTTTGATAAGGTTGCCTAGGGGCTTATCAAGTTTTTATTCTTCCAAAGAGGTAACTCTTCAATTCATTAATTCTTTGTATAATTTTCTAAGTCTCAATGTTAATTTTTGCTGATTGTCCTAATTTCCTCCCTTCTGACTTGCTCTTTTTCTAGTAGCTTGAGATACAGAATTAAGTCACTTTTGTTTGTTCTACTTTTCTGATGAGAATTTACTGCTACAAACTTCCCCAAGGACTCCCTTCATTGCATCCCACAGTGTCCTGTATGTTGCAATTGCATTTTCACTGGATTGTAGATATTGTTTACTTTCATCTTTAATTTCATCCAGTCAGGTTGTTCAGTAGGGTGGTATTTAATTTCCATTAATAGTGGAAATAGAGTGTTTATGAAGTTCTTGTGGTTTCCTTTGGCATGAATTTCAATTCCATTGCGCTGCGGTCTGATAGTATGCATGGGATAATTTCAATTGCTTTGCATTTACTTAGGCATGTTCTATAGCCTGGTATATGTTCTATTTTAGAGAATGTCTTGTATGCAGCTGAAGAGAATGTGTATTCTAATGTTGGATGAAACTGTGAACATCTACTACGCCCATTTGTTCACAAGTTTGATTCAGTTGTTTTTTGTCTTTTTGTTTTTGGTGTCTATCGCTTTGTGACAATGGGCAGGCAGGCAGGCGCTTACACCACTGAGCTAAATATCCAGCCCTTTCTAATAGCTTTTAATAGTCTGTTCTTGTGCTGAGTTTCTGGGATCTTATTACATCTATATTATGATTATATAATAATATATTATATTATTATATCTACAATATAGATTTATTTTGGCTATGGCTAATTGGAGTTCTATATACCCCATTTATCTGTATAAGATTCTTTTCCCATGCTTGGGAAAGTTTCTGCTATTACTTCTGCAAATTCTTTTTGTGTCATTTGTGTTGACTCCTGTGTTTTTGTTGACACCTACAAGTTTTGTACTGTTTTTCTTTACATCATCTTGCATCTAAATTGCTATTTCCTGGTCCCTTGTTACTTTTAAGAGATCTTTCCTTTTGTGATTGCTAGGTGCAATCTGGTCTTAAGGTCTGAAAGCCACAGTTTTTCTGGTTTTTCAATGGAATTTTGAATTTCCTGGGTGTCTTATTATATCTGTTTCATGCATTCTAATTCTTTCACATATTGTTCATTCAAGGTTTCCATCATTCTCCTATGCTCCTCTATGTTTTTATTTGTCTTCTTTAGGTATGGTCAAAAAGTCTTTCATTATGGTCGTTATTTCTTTTTAAATCTGAGACTATTTCTCATTGGATTTCCTGTACGTCCTCATGTAGTTGTTTTACTTTAGTTACTGTCATTCCAGAAATTTCAAGTGTGTGACTTCCAATTTTATGTCGATATCTCCTAGATCTCAACCATTTTTGTATTTCTCAAAATGTTTTGAGAGTCATACTCCAATTTGAAAATATAAATGAGACTGTGTTAAGAGCTTGTTCCTTGACATTAATGTATTAAAAGCATGTTGGAATGTAATGGGAAAAAATGAAACATCAGTGGGGAAAAAATGAAAGATCAAAAAGGTGATCAAAATGGATGACCAAGCTGAGCACTGCAGCATACATCTGTAATCCTAGCACTGGGAAGGTTGAAACAGGAGGATTGCTGGGAATTTGAGTCAAGCCTGAGCTATATAGTGATACAGAATTAAGTCACTTTTGTTTGTTCTACTTTTCTGATGAGAAACCTCAAACCAACCAATCAACCAAAACAAAAAACAGATGACCCACAGTTGGGCAAGATAGCACTCTTCTAATAACAACACAGGATGAGGCAGATGGAACACAGAGGTCAGTCTGGAACATAATGAGATCATACCTCAAAAGAAAAATAGAAACAGTAAATAAAATTTAAAAAGATGACCCAAATGATGACTTCTTACTGTAAGGTGATTTTAACAGACAAATCTGTGTTTAAAAATAATAAATCATGCCAGTATTATTAAATGAAAAAAGCACTTTGTATTATAGAATAAATGATGACAACTTTTTTTTTTTTTTTTAAGACAGTCTAAGAAAGTATAGGCTGGCTACATAGTATAGGCTGGCCTTAAACTTACTATTATGTAGCCCACAATAGCCTTGAAATTATAAATATCCTCTTGTCTTAGCCTCTCAAGTGCTGGGATTACAGGTGTGCACACCTGGCTAAATGATAAAAATTTAAGAAGTTGCATTGAAGTTTATCTCATTAAATTAAAAGAAAAAAATTCACCCTTTGAGAGGCTGAGGCAAGAGGATCACAAGTTTGAGCTCAGCCTGGATAATTTTGTGATTTAATAAGAGCTTGTCTATGTATACTTCCAATCTCTTAATTTTCTATAGAGATTATGTATTACTTTTAAAATAATCATTTCTTTCATTTACTGTTTTATTCTTTGAGATACAGTCTCGCTATTTAGTCCAGATTGGACTTGAACTCACTGGGCAGCCCAAGCTGAGCTGAACTCATAGTGATCTTTGTGCCTCAGTCTCCCAAGTTCTGGGATTACAAGTGTGCAAAATAACAATTTTAATAGTTTTAACACAAAAAAGCAATCTGACGCCATTAACTGAAAAAGATGAGAATCATTTGTACCAGGTAATAATTTAGAAGTTATGTATATAATGTTTATATAGGCAGGAAAACTGTCCAGAGTGGTCTAACAAAACTGAGGTCATACACAAAGGTTATGATTTTATAATTTTGTATAATTTTCTTCATTTTTTGATTTCTCTGCCTACTGAGAATGTATTACTTTTGTGATTTATCATTCTATACTTGTTCTTAGCGAAAAGGCTGAGAAGCCATTGGTTTATCATTCTAAAGCAACAAAAATAAATAAAGCAAAATACATTTCGTATGCTACAGTGGGGAACCACACAGACTTCTTCAAAGCTTGGGGGCATGTGAACAGTGGGACAGTTATATAACCATGACTTAGCACAGATAAACCCACATACGCTAGTTATGGCACCAGGTAAGAATGTAAGCATGAGCTAACAGCCTGTGTAAAAATTCTACAGTGAAGATGAAGGCTGCTCTTTTGCTCTGCTCCATGCTGCCTGCTATTGCTGCTATCTCGTACACATGTGTTCTTTAACCTGGGGACCTCACCCACAAACATCTCTTGGACCTACCAAACAGGCCAATGTCTACTTTTTAAGACTCAGTATGCAGTTCAGCCTGGCCTTCAACTCACTTTGTAGGCCAGAATGGCCTCAAACTCACAGAAATCCTCCTGCCTCGGGCTCTCAAGGGCTGGGATTATAGGTGTGTGTCACTATGCCCAGAAAATTTTTAAGAAATCTTGAAAACGAAGATATTTGTATCAATTTCTAAAAGGTGAAAATGTACCCGACTGTGGGGGATTAACTAATGGTCAACTTGTAATACCCAGTTGCACTGAATCAGCATGGTTCTAGGTATGAAAAAACTACCTGAGGACTGTAGCCTATAGCATAAAAAGAAAACTTCAGGGGAAGACTGTGTGCTGTTGATTCTCCGGCAGAAACTTGTCACATAGGTTTTCCTGATATGAACCTCGGTGGAGCTCAGGACTTGTTATCACTGAGGATGGCTATGGTTCTTTTCAGGGGAGCTCTGGTCTTTACATTGAGTGTCACTTCCTGGCCCCAGTTCAGAATCTTCAGCCAGGTCGCAAAGATCCTTCATTCCACTGGCACAGCCTTTGGGCCTTCCCAGGGTAGATCCGCAAAACAGACTGTCATAAGACATTGTCATGAGCTCTGTGCTTCCAGTTGTACTTGCAGGAGCATTGTCATGGGCTCTGGGTCGTCAGCTGGACTTGTGCAAGACATTGTCAGGGGATCCAGGACCCCAGCGGGATTCTTAGGGTCTCTAGTATGGGTTCTAGATTGCTTGCACTCTTCTGCATTTGACTCTTTGGGTGACTAGTATAATTTATTCCCTTGTAAACCCTGACTAAAGCATCAATCATAAAAGAAAAAAAGAGTTTTACGTACGCAATCTCTTCTTTCTAACATCAAGTAGTTTTTCTTCTAATTCCCAAGATTCCTGTTATTAAAATAAAAACATTGTGACATGAGATACAATAAAAACATTAAAGAGTATTACTTAAGTAACTTAGTTTCACCTATTAGTTTGTGTTTCTAAAGCTCTAAGTTTCAATTCTTCTATTAAATAGTAGTTGAAATTTTAAACAGCATTAACATATTTTGAAATTTTGTTTTAGTTTTTCTTGTTCTTTTCTTTTTTTATTTTCTTTTTCTCCTTGAAATAAAATGGATTTGGGGGGAAATAAACAAATAAATAAACTTTAAACAGATAACTTGCAACATTAGTTGAAGATAAGGGTTTTGGAAAAAAATAAGTGAACTTTAAAGAGAGTGAATTCCAGCCACGCTAGTTCCTTTGGACAGTCTCACTTAATCATATCTAATACCACAACAGAAAGAAGTTGGCATAGAAATCCTAATAAGGCAGAGATAGTCCAATATGCAAATTTACCTGTTGTAATTTCATTACTGATTTATTTAGCTTTAATATTTCTTTCATGGTATTCATGAGTACACTGAAAATGAAACAAAAAATCATTAACCTTAAATAATAAATCTACCTCATGAAGAAGAAAATTAGCATGTTTACTTTTATAAAATTCCTATGCTCTAAAACTACCATCATCCTTTCAGTCATCTGTTTTGTTTTGTTTTTGTTATGAGGGATCGAACTCACAACCTCACACTTGCAAGGCAGTCGCTTATGGCACTGAGCTAAATCCTTGGCTCTTCAGTCATCTGTTAGTCCCCTCCTCAATCAATAAATGCTGAGATTCTAGCAGCCTCAAGGCCCTTTTTTTTTTTTTCCAGTAGTATGGATAAAACTCATGACCTCATGTTTGCTAGGCAGCTGCTTGTGCTGTTGAGCTAAAACCTCCAGCACAGCTTCATGGCTTTCTGTTCCTCATGAAAAAGTGGTTATCCTGGATCTCTACTGTAATGCAAAAATAACATAAAATAAAATAAATATAATCCCTTGTGCTCTTTAACAGAAAGTCATTATTTAACAAGATCTGAACAAGTTTGATATAGGGCTCAGCGGCATAAGCACCTGCCTGGCAAGCACAAAGTCATGAGTTCAATCCCTGGTACAAAAAATAAATAAATAAAATGGAGAGATATACCCTATTCTTGGGTAGGAAGAACCAACATAGTGAAAATGGCCATACATGTAAAATTGTCATACAGAATTAATGCAATCCCAATCAAAATACCATAGCATATCCCACAGCAGTAAAGAAAAAATCCTAAAATCCATACAGAACCACAAGAGATCCAGAAGAGCAAAAGCAATTCTGGGCTACACAGGCAAGGCAAGAGGCATTACTTGACATTATACTACAAAGCTACTATGATACAACCAGCATGCTACTGACAAATAAAATAGTGCAATAGGCCAGGGATTTTGCTCAGCAGCACAAATGCCTGCCTGGCAAGTGCAAGGTTGTGAGTTTGATCTCCAGTTCCAAAAAAACCAACACAAACAAACAAAACAACAGTACAATAGTGCAACAAATAAAACAGTGCAGAAACAATGCCAAACACACTCAGCCACCTTATCTTTTTTTACAGTTTTAAAAATTTTTATTGGGGCTGGAGATTTAGCTCAGCACCATAAGTGCCTGCCTTGCAAGCATGTGGTCGTGAGTTCAATCCCTGGTACTGATTTAAAAAAAAAATTATTTATTTTAAAGAGGAAGACAGAATAAAGCCAATCAAAACAAACCAGTGTAAGAGATACAGGCCTAAAAACAGTATGAAAGCAACAACAGTTACTATAACACCTTTTGATAACTACAAAATAGCTGCAGATAACTTCGGACATAGTAAAAGTCAAATAGAACACAACAGAATAGAAATAGAAACAAGACAATGCAAGAAAGGATTTCAAAATAAGCCAATAGCAAATCCAAAATTGCTACCATAATATATCTTGCTATCATTGAAATAGCTGCTCTGCCATCAGATTTGATATAATCAAACAAAACAAAAGAGAATAAAACCAACCCCAACATAACAATGGAAATGACCTAGCCAAAACAAGACCATAGGGACTCAGCAATGGCTGCAAACCTCAGAAGAAGATCCCCCCCTAAAAGCCACACTGTGTACCACTATCCTCTGAACCCATGATCAGACCACTGGCCCTAGATCTGCAAGGTCAGTGAAACAGCAAAGCACAGGCATCCAATTGCATTTCACCTCCACAGCCATTATCACAGCCTGTGTTTCTCCAGACAGGCCGGTCCCTCATGGCAAGGGCAGGACCTGTGGAATGGTACTTCTTGTTTGCCAGCCAGGGTGCTGGAAGGGGGTGGGGTCTGACTGTTCCAGTCTGGTGGGGGCTCTGCACACAGTGCTGCTTCCCCGACTGGGTTTGCTCCCTGATGTGTACTTTGTTCTCTCTACCCTGGTCCATGAATGGCGCTGACTCACAGGAAGAGGCTAGGGTCTGGCTGCTCCAGTCTGGCAAGGCTTCATGCACGGTGCTGTTTCTCAGACTGGGTTTGCTTGCTGATGTGATCTTTGACAAAGCAACCAAACACCACTGGAAGAAAGATAGCCTCTCTAATAAATGGTGCTGGAAAAGCTGTTTTTCACATGCAGAAGATTAAAATTAGACTCACATATTGCACAATGCACTACACTAAAATGGAAATGGATCTAAGATCTAAATGTTGAAACAGAAATATTAAATTTGCTGGAAGACAGAATGGGTAGAACTCTTGAAGAGATTGGTATAGACTAAGACTTCAAGGATGAAACCCCAATCACACAGGAACTATCACAGAGAGTCAACATTTGGGATCTAAAAGAAACAAGTTTGGGAGTGTAAACTGGTATAACATGGCAAAAGAAACACTGAGTTTGGGAGTGTAGACTGGTGTAACAACTGTATAAATCAGTGTGGAGATTGCTCAAAAACTGAAAGTAGAGGTTCCATTCAACCCAGTTATTTCCCTTCTAGGTATCTTCCCAAAACAATTAAAACCATCACACCACAGTGATATACACATACCCACGTTCATAGCAGCACAGTTTGTAATAGCCAAATCTTGGAAACAACCCAAATTTCCATCGATTGATGAATGGATAAAGAGATGTGGGCTTTTTTATACAATGGAGTACTACTCTGCCATAAAGAACTTCAGATACTTCTAGATAAAGGGACGTACCTTCAGACCATACTCTTAAGGGACATGAATTGGACACACATGCTCAAATACTACATGGTTTCTCAGGTGTGAGAAACCAAACATGTATATAATGACCAAAATGGCCAGGTGTGGTGGTGCACACCTATAATCCCAGCATTTAGGAGGCTGAGGGAGAATGCTGTAATTTTGAGGTCAGCCAAAGCTATAAAGTGAGTTCAAGGCCAGCCTGAATTGCATAGTGAAACCTTGTTTCTGAAAGACAAAAA
>PVLA01020114.1:0-10864 GCA_004027455.1 Hydrochoerus hydrochaeris
TTTGTTTTTGAGTTTCTCCTCATCCATGCCCTGTGGATCAGCTTTGGTGGAGTTGGGAGTTTTTTTAAGGCATTTTGTTACTTTGTTATCTACTTTTTCTTTTTGAAGGTAGCAAAATACAGCAGAACAAGACAGAACAAACCCATGCAAGGCAGTGCAGTGAAATTGGCACAGAAACTCACAGCAGGTTACCAGGACAGCAGCAACAGGCACAATAGTACATCCTGTTCTGTTCACATTAGCTGTTCCTTCAGTCAGGCAGAGTAAAATGGAAGGAAATATCAAACTTATAAAAACAGAATATTGAATAGAGCAGTACCATTAATCAGAACTGAGCAAAAAAAATATTTGCCTTCAAAGAGATGGTAGAAGGAAATCTCCCTTACTTGCCACACTGCATATGTTCATCCTCCCAAGAGATACTCAGACCTCCCGCTCCCACTTGCTAATGGGGGTGAGGGTATGGGTGGTGTTTGATTCTTAGCCCATGCACTGGCAGGCCCACAGCTGCTTACCAGGGAAGTGAGTGGGCTGCCCATTCTCCCAGCACCCCAAGTTTCAACATGATACAGAGCTCAGGAAACGCCAATAGTTTTCGCCCTGGAGCAGCAGCGGCTTATGAGGCCCCCAGCCACTTACCAGGGTGGTGAGCTGGCTGCCTGTTCTCCCAGTGTCCCAAGTTCCAACATGATACTTAATTTAGTTTTTACTCATCTTAATAATCTGCCTCCTGCAGACAGCACAGTCCAAGGCCCCTGGGTAGGTAGGAAGGAACATGGGGTTCAGGCTCCATCATCAAGCCACGTAGGATCAAGGCAGCTCAGGATCGGTGAGCTTAAGAGAGACGGAAATGAGTCTTTGGTAGCCAGCTGTGTCCAGAGAGGCCAGACCCAGGTCTGGGGTAGCAAAAAGCCCACATATGCAGACCAGTCTCAACCTGAAAATGATTGCAGAAAGGAGCTCCCCAAATTTCTTTGTCTCCCCAAGTACCCACTCCTCTGTCCCAATACATATGCAAACATGTGTGCTTATGCAAACATGTGCACTCGTGGCCGGAGAAAGAAAATAAGTAACATTAGAGGGACCTGAGCAGTGTGAGAACAAAGCCCCAGACCCTGTGCACAGAGTGAAGAGGGTTGTGCTTGGCATGTGCACCCCATCATGGCAGGGGGTATGATGGGCAGGGTTTTGTAGTGGGTCCCTCGGGGTCACTTTGGGGGCTGCCCATGGCCCCAGGATGCCTGGGTCTCAGGACTGGGGGGCCTCAGTGCTGTGTGATGGTCCCTTGATCAAGAACCGGGTCCTTGAGAGACAGAAGAATTGTGGCATTGTGAGGAGGAAGCAGCCCTCATAGCAGGAGGAAAGGGACCACGCAGACCCCTGCACAACACAATAGATGGAAGAGGAATTTTTACACAGCTCTCTCTTTGCCGTAATTCCTGAAATCCCCATTTTGTCTCCAGGACATTGCCTTGGGCAACTGGAAGCTTCGTGCAATGAGAGACTCATTTACATGTTTGATCTTCCTATGAGTCAGTGGTCTCCAAACCTTTGCAATTTTGGATCCTTATAAGTGGGAGGGGAAAAAAGACGCAATATGTTCACTTAGGTAGGCAAACATACTCTAAAATATATTCAGTAAGTAATATAAGAAAATTTCAGGAAATTGTTAATACTTCCCCCCCCCCATCCTACATACCTCCACGGATTGCTCATTACCAAATCTCTATCAGGGGCCCAGCAGGCTTCATGAGGTCCTAGAATCACAGAGATGGCAGTGACTCAGCCTCTCCTGCATACAACACATATTTATTGAACACTTACCATGTGGTCTTCCCCTCAAATCAGGAGTATCCACTGGAGTGTCCAGATAAGAAGTCACTGCTTGCACAGTGCTAGCAACGGGGAACCTTTGTCCATTTCATTTTGTTAGTCATGATTTGTTTAAGGAATCATTCACTGATTCATCAAACAAAAACATGCATTTTGTGTCTCTATAAATAGCATGCTGATCCACGCGGCCGCTCACACATACCAGAAACCCTCACCGCTCTGTGCATTGTCTCTGCCATCCATCCCCTCCTCCACCCCTAGTGGATCAGCTCCTTAGATTACACCCCCGAGGGCTTCCTGGGTCTGTCTGCTCCTTTCTGAATGCAGCCCGTCATCTCCTCCCGGTCCCTCTACTGAGCCATGACCATCCCCAAACCCTTGGTCTCTGCTATGGCTTACATCTGGATGTCTCCCCAAAGCCCCGGGCACTTGTAAGTGCCTGGATCATGGCTGCGTGATACTGGATTCGTCCCTTGATTGGTTTAGCATAGTTCTGGGTGTGGATAATGAAAAGGTCCACTTTTCACCAACCATTAGGCATAAAAGGAATAAAAAGAGAGTGACTCATCGCTTCCTGCCTTCCCTGCCATGGGCTGTTTCCCCTCTACCATGCTGCTCTGCCTTGGAGCCAACCAACGACGGACTGAAACCTTCATACACTGTCAGCTAAAATAAACTTTTCCTCCTTTACCTCATGGGTGTTGGATATTTTGTCCCAGCAATGAAAAACTAACCAGGACACATTTGCACCCATAGAAGGCTGCAAGCGTGAAGAGTAGAGCCCTGGGGGAGGGGACGGGGTTCCCCTTCTGGCTCCGCCCTGGCCTGTGTTTGTTTGCAGCCCTCACTCTCTCCTTCGTCCTTTCTGAGTCTGCCCTTCCTTAACCATAAAATGTCATCTGTGTCACAACCATTAACAAAATGACTGTAGGAAGTGTTCAGTAAATGCCTGGTACAGGGTAGCACCGATCATGTGTTCACTGGGGTTATTGGGGTAGGGATGAGGATGTGGGAATGAGGGCGCTGTCCCAGGAGAACCCTGGATTCTGGGCCTTGGAACCAAGCTAGGAAAGCCTTGGCCTTGTGAGGACAGTGGCTCAGCTGATTATTTTCTGGCTTCGTGATGGTGCCAAAACAATGCATTTAGTAGAAGCCACATTTTGAATCTAGCTGCTTTTCCTGTAGTATACGATCCCATCCTTTCTTAGTGCTGGACACCAGATGTAACTGCAGTTCCCAGGCAGCCCTCAGATCACAAGAGAAAATGATTGACAGTCTGTAGTGTGGTGTATTCCCAAAGTGGCCTATGAACAGGGTCAATGCATCCAACATGTCCTTCTTAGCATAAAGTTCCACATCCACATATGAGACCCTCCCTCCCTGTTCCCATCCACACCAGTCCCAAGTGCTGGGATGGATCCCAGCAGGCACTGAGTTCTCCTTCTGGCCTGAACCCTGCACTGAGCACCCTGAGCCCAAGAGCCTGAAGCAACACCCTTGCCCAGGGTAGTGAGGTGTGGACAGGATGAACGGAAGTCTCAGTCCTGAGGAAAGCCATGTGGCAGGAACCCAGAGCAGGGCTCTCAGCAGGCAAAGTGGGGCCCACAGCCTGTACCCACCCACAGCCAGCCAGGCGCAGATGCTTCACAGCTGAACCCTGTGGCTCCATGGCCTCAGAGAACCAAGCAAAGAGCCAGGTTCGTGAGCCCACTCTGGCGGTAGGGGTGAGGACCGAGGGCAGAGAGGGCCTTGGGTGCCATTGACCCCTGGGAGCCCACGCACGAGATGACGACACTGGGCTGTTTGGAGCCACTTGAGTGCTATCTTCATGAGTCAGTGCCGTGCCCCAGCCTCCGTTACTCAATCCCTGCCCCACTGCAACCCCCCCAGCTCCCCGGAGCATGTGGGAGTCGAGGATGAGCACCAAAGGTCAGACTGTGGCAATAGCCATGCTGACAGTCCAAGGTGATTTGTGGTTCTGGGCTGAGACGGGCTTGGTCCAAGGCCCCTCAGGATAACTCCTACTGTGCCACGCACTGGGTGGACTCTCCCCACCCCCAGCAAGGCAGAGTGGCTGTGCCCCCCACTTCCCGGCATGGGATCCGAGGGCAGGAACTTGCTAAATTCTTAAAGAGGGTGCTGAGCAGCTCTGCCTGCTATGGGGACCCACATGTGATAGGGCACGCGACTGCCACTGAAGCGCCCTCCACCCAGCTGTTCCTAAGAAGCGCTTCTCGGCCGAGGCTCAGGCTACTTTTACCACAACAAGCGAGCTGTGCCCCTTCCAGGCCTTGTGCGTGCAGACTGCGCCGACTCAAAATAGCTCCACGTAAGGCTTGAGGGCTTTATGTAGCGCAAGAGCAATGCACCTTTGGTACAAACCGTGAGTCCAATTTTGGTGCTGCAAAGATTAAAAGAGATAAAGCTATTGTAGGAAGTTAAACAATGTCCTCTAGGAAAGTCCACTTAGAATTTCAGACTGTGGTTTTTTCCTTGGAATAGGGTCTTTGCAGGAATAAATAGTGGGAAAAGAGGTTTTATTGGATTAAAATGGGCACTAAACCCATTGACTGATGTTGCCGGGCATGGTGGCACACACCTGTAATCCCAGCACTTGTGAGGCTGAGGCAGGAGGGTCATTGAAAGTTCAAGACCAGTCTGGTTTATAAAGTGAGCTCAAGGCCGGCCTGAACTGCATAATGAGAGGTCTCAAAAAGACCAAAAAAAAAAAAAAAAAGAAGAAGAAGAAGAAGAAGGAGCAAGGGAGGATCACTGAGGCACCTGGGGAAGTCACCAGAAGGGGTAGACAGAGATAGCATGATGGCCTGTGCGCTAAGGAATGTAAAGGACGCTTGGAGCCACCTGAAGCCCCATGAAGCAAGGGGCAGCTCCTCCCTGGGCACCCTGGGACACCCCAACTCTGGGTTCCAGCCTCCTGAATGGCTAGGGAGGGAAGGCTTCCAAAAGAACAGGATGCACCATGCCTGAAGCAGAGGCTTGCAGGCCTCCGTCCCTCCCTCCCTCCCTCCCTCCGAGTCCTGCAGCACACAGGGCTCGGCACAGGTCCCGAGTGCTCCATAAGCATGCAGAGCCCGGACCTGGGTGCCCTGTGTCTCTATTCAGGCCGGGCCAGGCTGACTCAGGGCGCCTCAGACCAGGTCAGACAGAGGCCAGGAGCTCAACTCGTGGCTCCCTGACAGCCTGACTCTGCTCTACCTACCTGGTGGGAAGTTGTTTACCGCTGCCCCTGCAAAGTGGCCAAAGATGGGTTCGGAGCCTGCTGAGCCTCCTCGATATGCCACCATGAGTCACCCTCCAGGCTGCCCGCAGAGCCCAGCAGAGGCCATCTGCTTCCTCTGCAGTCCACACCGAGGCGGAGGACAGCTGCGTGGCCTCCTGGTGATGAAATCAGGAGACCACTTGGCTGTCCCACACAATCTGCTGGGGCCCTGGGACCCTGCGGAGGGACCATTTGAGGATGCTGAGGCTCCAGGAGGTGGCAGCATAGAAAACCACCAGGCCATCTGCTCGGCACTAATGCAGACAGGACCAAGCCCCGCCCCTGCTGCCCTGACTTCCAGATCAGTCCTTGAGGACCAGGCTCCTTCCTGACTTCCAGGCCAGCTATGGGTACACAGCACCTGCCCCCGGGAGGAAGGCCCTGCGAGGTGCATGATTCCAGGGGCCCTGGGAGGTCAGGCTGCCGCAGAGGGCTGTGCCCTGGTCCTGGTCTGGAGGGGCAGGCTGGCTCCTCCTCCTGTGTCACTCGGCCTGAGAGTGCATGGCAGTCCTCAGCGGTCCATCCCCTTAGGGCACTGGGTCTGTGCTCCCACCTTTCCAGAACTGCACGGCTCTTCTTTTTTTTTTTTTTGTCTATTTTAATCCCTTTATTTACTTTTGCAGAGTTTGGTAAAGTTTCACGGAAAAGAAAAAGACCCTGGATCTTGGTTAAATGTCTGGAAAAGGCAACCAGTGCATCCTCCTGGTGGAGGTTTGCAATTCCGAGCTGAGAAGTCCTGCAGGCACAACTCCTCCACGTGACTTGTCTGCCTCGGCCTCTCCCAGCGCCAAACACTGAGCCCTGAGGGCTGCCCTGGATGCCTGCCTGGGCTTCTGGAGTGCCTGCTTCTTCCTGGAGGTTTCCTGTCCCCAGGCCTCACTCCCGCCTGCTCTCCTCTCCTCCCTACAGGGACCCTCTGTGTAATCTCAGCGGGAGGACGGCTGTAGAGACCATGTGTGTGTCCTACCTGCGAGCCCGGCTGGGCTCTCACACTCAGGTACTCAGTCAAACACAGAAAGGAGCCAATTTGTGGATGTGGCGATACTCCACGGCCAGCTGACGTTAGGTAGAAGAGATCATCCCGGGTGCGTGAGGACGGCCCGTGCCCACAGTGGGATCCGAGGACAGACCAAAGCCAAACCGCGGGCCTCCAGAGAGGACAGCAATTCTACCTGAGGGTGCAAATCAGCACCTGCCTTGTCTCCCTCCTGCCGGCCAGGTTTGCCCGCAGATTTAGATTTCCGGTCTGTCGGCCCCTTCGTAGGAGCCAAAGCCTTGATCCAACACTCATGCAAGGATGATGGCAGACAGATGACAGATAGATAGATAGATAGATAGATCATGGAAAAATGATAGGCAAATAGGTGATAGATAGGCAGATACATGATAGATGCAAAATAGATAAATGACAGATGATAGATAGGCAGCTAGATAATGGAAGACAGATGATAGATAGATAGATAGATAGATAGATAGAAAATAAAGACGGAAAGACAGAGGTGGTGGGCAGAGAGGTAAATGATATTCAGGAGAGGAATGGAGGGACCGCAATAGCGAGAGAGAGAGAGAGAGAGAGAGAGAGAGAGAGAGAGAGAGAGAGAGAGAGAGAGCGCGCGCGCGAGCGCGCGAGCCCCCCTGGGCTCCGCCTCCCCCTGGGCTCCGCCTCCCCCTGGGCTCCGCCTCCCCCTGGGCTCCGCCTCCCCCTGGGCTCCGCCTCCCCCTGGGCTCCGCCTCCCCCTGGGCTCCGCCTCCCTGCAGCCCCCTGAGCCTCTGTGTATTCTCTAATGCACAGCCGTCTGTGCGGAGCAGCCCCTGGCCCCAGCACTACTGGAGACAAATATTTTGGTGTTTCAAATGCACCTCAAATTGAAGTCCAAGCTTTCCTGATCTGCTCTAAGAAGCACAGTCTAGACGGGTGTGGTGCGTGCCGTAACCCCAGGTACACAGGAGGCTGCCACAGAAAGGTAGCAGGGTCAAGCTCGGCTTGGAGGATTTAATGACACACGGAGACTCCATCCCAAAAGGAAAAATAAAAAGACTTGAGATGTAGCTCAGTATGAAGGCCCTGGGTTCAACTCCAAGTGGAGAGAGAAAAAAGAGGAGAGGAGAGGAGAGGAGAGGAGAGGAGAGAAACAGGGAAGGGGAGGGGAGGGCAATGGAGACAATGAAATTCTCTTTCCACCCTCCCCATCAGTACATGGGCAGCCCCCAGTGGCCTGAGTCAGACGCCCGGAAGCGGAAGCGTCTCTTCCCCGCCCGCCCCCTCGTCCAGACACCTGCCTCATGGAGCAGCCAGCTCTACCTCCAAGGCCCATCTCAGGTCCCCTTGCTACGCGCTCCTTCCAGTCCGGGCCCTGACCCTGCCCTCCCCCCCCCACCTCACCAGCCAGCGATCTCTCCCAAGGCTTGGCAGCCCTGGGACTTCCTGTCCTGTGGGGGTGGCGCCACCTAGGAGCCCTTGGGGAGGGACGGGCTGGTGCCCTCTGCAGAAAGGCTGTACCCCTGGTCCTGCCTCAGCCCGG
Organism: Hydrochoerus hydrochaeris; assembly: GCA_004027455.1. Classification (NCBI taxonomy): domain Eukaryota; kingdom Metazoa; phylum Chordata; class Mammalia; order Rodentia; family Hydrochaeridae; genus Hydrochoerus; species Hydrochoerus hydrochaeris. Next base: position 7,636 of record PVLA01020114.1, read on the forward strand.
AGCACCCAGCGGGGATGACGGGGAGCTCAGGCCTCTGGCTCCCCTCCGACAGCTCTAAAGCATCGCCCCACCTGCAGGATCTCCAGCCAGCAGAGCCTCCCCCAGGCAGCTGTTCGGTGCTTTCCTTTGCCTGGTCTTCCTTTCCGCTCCCAGGCCCTGACCCCTCCTGCGGCCTCCTGCGGCCTTCCTCCGTTCTGCTGGGCCATGGCTGAGCCTCCCCTGCCCGCCCTCCGCCCTCCTCCAGGTCTTCAAGCGCTGCTCTCTGCCTACATTTTCCCCTCCCCAAGCTCCCAGGCGCCCAGCCTCAGATACTTCGTCCGCGGCTCTTACTCTACAGCTGGGTTCTTCTCATCACCCAGGACTCAGCACAGCTTCCCAGTTCGAGCCCTCCCAGCACTGGAGTGTCCAGAGCGCAGCCACAGTGATGTGCGGCCACTCGCCGTGGCTGCCTCTGTCTTGTGGTGGTGGCCTCGTGTGGGCTGGGACTGTACTCAGTGATCCCAAGTCTCCAAGAAGGGATCTGGTGTCATCAGCAATCCCGGTGCCCCTGCATGCAGACTCTGGGGTTCCTGGGAGTGGCCCCGTCAGGAGGAGCAGGAGCAGCCTGATTTATGCTAAAATAAGGACATGTGGCCTCTGCTCCGTGACATGGGGATCCAGTTTCATCGCTGCGAAAAGCTAAGTCACTTCTGTGCCCTCATTCTCAGCTATACGCATGGGCCGAGCAGGAGCCCAGGCAGGTGGAAAATAAGGCAAGAGCTTTGTCCGGTGGGCACCACCCAGGTTACACAGAGAAAGGGCGGAGGTGCTCGCTAGCATTTGCACGCTGGCATCCCTGTGTGTTGGCTCACCCTGCTGGCCACACTCTGAGTGTGCAGGTTTGAACCGCCCTAGGCCTGCCCAGCCCCCCCCCCCAGCTGGCTTCCAGGAAGTCTTGAGGGGGCTGGGGTCCTCCCTGCCCCTCTCTCTCAATACAGTTCACTCTGGGGTAGACACCATCTGCTGAATCCTCTTGCTTGCACCAAAGCCTGAGTCCATGCAGGCTGCCCCAGGGGTGGGGTGAAGTGGTCCCCAAAGAAACAATGAGGGAAGGAGTGTGGGGCTGTGTGTGCGCTTCTAGGACACATGCTGGTCCTACCACCAGCAACGTCTTTCTCAGTTTACCTGTCATCCAAACTCCTATTGATCTCTCAACACCCAGCTCAAATTGCCCTCCACCATGCAGTCTTTGCAGGTTTCTCCAGAGAAACAGAACCAACGGGAGACATAGGCGATCGAGAATTAGCCCAGGAGGCTATGGGGGTTAGGAAGTCCCATGATCTGCTGCCGCCCATCACACTCAGCCCGCAGCAGAATCAATCCTCTCCAGCTCCATACCGGACACAGCCTCTCAGCATTCCACAGTCAGCAGGCAGCCTCGGGGGCAGCAAAAGCCTTCCTCATCCCGTCCCCCGGTGCACACCAGGCCTGGCACCCACAAGGGCTTCACAGTATGCTTGCTGGCGCGATGGTCATGTACGCAAATAAGCAGGGCTGTGATCTGTGCAGAAAGTCCTCCCTGAGCACCTTGCCTGCCACACCGCTGCTGTGGGGGTCAGGATGGAGCCTGAATCCCGAGAGGGAGGGGCAGTGGGCTGCTGGGGGCCCTCTCCTGACCCCGTCATGGAGTGGTAGGGAAGCCTGGGGCTGGGGCACTTCTCTGCCTAAAACCCAGCTGGAGCAGCGGAACCATCAGAACCTCTGGGTGACTAAAACCACCTCACCACAGAGGAGCTGCCAGTAGGAAGGGGCTTCCCGGGAGGCCGATGCTGCCCTTCCCGACTGCGGTCCCCTGCTGGTGCCGGGATTGCCGGCCTCACTCCTGTCCTCTCCTCCTCTCTCCCTCTCCTCCTCCTTCTCTTTCTCCTCCTTTTCTTGTTATGGTTCTTACTCTTCTCTGCCTTCTTCTCTTCCACAATTTTTAGATCTCCAGCAACTGGAGAAAACTGCTGGGGAGTTTGTAGCACAGTTAGTCCCACTGAGGCATCAGTCACAGAAGGCACAAATGTAAAGACTGTCCCGACTCTCTAGGGAGAGGGCGGCCCTGTGTTCCAGACTTGGGGGAGCTGCCCCTCAGGAGCAGGAACTGCAGGCTGGAATCCTGGCCTGGCTGCTTCCCTGCTAATGTGGGGCTCTGGATGCAGCTGTGTTTTAGGGATCCACAGAGCCGTAGCTTCCATGGCTTGGCTGATAGGATGTGCTGCCTGACTCCCAAAGAAAGCTGGGACTTTCTCAGTTTCTGAAATGTGAGGGCCAGGGTGGTCCAATCCCATAGAGCCCACGACATGGAAGTTGCCACTCAGAGCTGCCAGGGGAGCACCTCTGCCCCCACTCACTGCTGAGCACTATGTGAGTCAGACTTGCTCTGTGCTGACTGTTGGGGCCATGGGGTCCTCGTGGGTGGCTTCTTGGCTGGGCACCTGCATGACCGTAATGCAGGAGCAGTGTGGACTTTAGCTCCGCACCAGCAGTCTCCCAGGCCGCAGGCTTCAGGGGCCCACTGTGAGTGGGGAAGACATCGCTCAGTGCAGGCTGAGGCATGTGGGTGTCGGGGAGTCAGAGCTTCCTTGCCAAGTATAGCGCCTGCCAGGAGGCAGCGCCATAGGTCTCCCAGAGGTTACATAGGAGAGAGGCGCTGAGTAACCTCTGCCCGCCCCTAATCGCAGAGGGAGAGGAGGGCCTGGGTTCCCAACACCACTGGCCTCCTCTGTCTCAAAAGGCAGCCCCACCACCTGGAGGAGCAGAAGTGTTGTGTTTAAGGCTGCCGCCATCCACAGAGTGTCCTGAACAGAAAGTCACCCAGAGCAGCACTTGCCAGTCCCAGCCTAAGTAAGCCCTGAGCTCTTTCACTTTCTGTCTAAGTAAATGACTAGTCTTTCTTCTCTCAGGAAAGTGGGGTAGGAGAGGAGCTCAGGTGTCTCAGGGAAGAATAAATTGAAAGCTTCCTTTCACACCTGTGTGTTGGCAGAACCTGCATTCTGTGAGTACACACGCTGAAGGAAGAGAACTGTACTTAGCATGGAAGAGGTTGTATTCCATGCCGAGTGCGGGTTTAAATTGATTTTTAGGACAGGAGGGAGAGAGGGGGACCGTTTGGAAGGGCTTGAGAAATTTTTTTTTCTATCACAGCAAATCAACCCATCAGCGCTGACTAAAATCCCCGGGCCCTGAGTGGATGCTCAGGCATGAC
>PVLA01020115.1:0-10878 GCA_004027455.1 Hydrochoerus hydrochaeris
AAACTCTCTCACACTACTCACAGAAGGCAAAACCCCACAACCAGTCCTCACAAAGGGGTTATCTAGAGGGCCTCCAGCAACCCCCCTGGAGTCTCCACCCTCGACTCCATATTGAGCATTACATAAAAACATACACATGTGAACTACACAAATTACAATTATCAGCACAAAACATTCCAAGATCCCCGCGCCCAATACCGACATGCGGTGTCCTTTTCCTGGAGAAGCGATTCCTTGAAGCGCTCTCCTCCACCCATGGACCTTGTCACAAGGCGTGGATGGACTAGGACGCAGCATGGACAGAAAAGGGCGCCGCAGTCTACTTCATCTTCCAACAGATTTAGTGTTTCTGTTTTAATATTTAGATCTTTGATCCATTTGGATTTTAGTTTAGTACATGGTGATAGGCATGGGTCTAATTTTAGTTTTTCAGCATATGGATAGCCAGTTTTTCCAGCACCATTTATTAAAGAGACTGTCATTTTCCAGTGAACATGCTTGGCCCCTTTATCAAAGATAAGGTGGTTGAATGTGTTCGTAGTTGTATCTTCTAGTCTATTCCATTGATCATCAGGTCTGTTTTTATTCCAATACCATGTTGATTTTATTACAATAGCTTTGTAGTATAACTTCAAGTCAGGGATTGCGATGCCTCCTGCCAAACTCTTCAAAATCTCTACTCCATAAGATGTGGAACAATTAAGAGTTTTTTTAAAATGTCATGTGTGCTATTACTAAAAAGAGAAGTTGATGGATAAACACAAAATAGAAACCCTGTTCTGAGAGTTCAGGTAATTTTGTCACAAGGCGGTTTTGGACTCCAAGGTAGCACACCTGCCCCTCTGTTCACATCTTATAGCTAGGACTAACCGTATGTTGGTTACTCCTTGCTGTCTGTCCACAATAGCAGGGGGTAGACCTTGCCAACAATTTTCCCTCACATCCCCAGCCAGTCTTGGGAGAGGACTTACACTGTGACACAGTCATCCTTTGTCCTCTTGTGATGTCCAATTTGGGGGCTATCTTTAGGGTGATCTTGGACACAATGCCAAGTTGCTTTCTGACTGTGATTCTGTGGCCTTTTTTACTTAATTTTAACCTTGCTGCCTGGCTGAGCTTCCCTGGTCCAGGTCCCATGCAGTGATGGTCACAACCTAGGCATCTAAGTCGTGTGTCTTCCAGTTGTCTGTCTTGTTCTGCTGCCAAATAAAGTCTGCATTTTTACCATCACTTCTAGTTCCACCTGGCTGATATCTCAGAGTCAGCACCCACTGTGGGTCCATGAGGTGGGGCCACTGCCTGGGGCTATTTATGACAGCACCATTGGGGCTGGACTCCTGGCATGCACTCCCACCCCTTTACACTTTTCTCACTTTTACTTTTCTAGCAATTGTTAGTGATATGGAGAATTCCTTCAATGGGACAAATGTTCATGTTGCTTGAGCCCCATCTGAGCCTTTCACCTGTTTCTTGCCAGCACAAAACCTCTCTGCCCCTCCTGCATGGCAAAGCACATCCTTGCAGTTAGCCAGGGTTGCATGAATCTTGCTAATGAAACTCAATCCTCTCACACTGAGCCATGTTGCTTGTTTCTCTTTTTTCCTGCAATGACTTTCTAATCCTGCTGGTTGCACTGGTGCTGTGCATCTCCTGTGCATCTAGGGGCTGGCTGAACTTCATGGACTTCTGAGCCTCAGCTGCTTGTCTCACAATGACATTGATGGTGGCAGCCTATGGCAGCAGGGTAAAGTGCTTGGGAAGTCAGGCAGCAGAAGAGCCACCCAAGGTTCTCTATTCTGTTCTTGCTGCTGATCTGATTTCCTCAAGAGCTGCTGAAGGGGCAGAGATTTGAGGACCCTGCAAGGTGACTGCAGCCAACACCATGTTGCAGACGCATGAGATGACTAGTTGAAGCATTTTGGCAGAGGCAGGCAAATGCAAAAAGGGGAAAAATAGGAACTTAGAGTGGTGGATGCTAATCACAATGGTCTTCACACCAGTGACCATCAGCAATGCCATGGCCACATAGGGCTGAGAGGGTCACTGTCGCAGAGGCAGTGTGGAGGCAAAACAGCTGCTGTGCTGACCATCAGAGAAGTGTTTCATCAGTGTGCACAGATTAGGGAACAAAGTGGGAGCTCTAGCTTCGACTCCATTGGAGTGAATACATAAAAATGGCATAAAGGAAAAACTTCTCCATACACCAGAAGACAGAGGCAGGAAAATGGTTCTTTATTCAGAGGACAACCCAAGGAAAGGGAGAGGTTGGGATAGCCTGAGGCATTAGAAAACTCTACAAATTGGCAGGTATGTTGAAGGGATAGCAAGGTTTTCATGGTTCTATTTTATTTTATTTTTCTTTATTACTTTTGTAGTGCTGGAGATGAACTCCAGGGTCCTGTGTGTGCTAATGGTCAGGCAAGAGGCTGACCACGGAGCTACACTGTCCTATTCTAGATCGCCAGTAGAACCTTCGGTGGCGATGGGAATGTTCCTTGTTCGTGCTATTTAATACAGTAGATGCTGGCCCCATACAGTTCCTGAGCTCTTGAAATATGACCCAGTGTGATTGAGGACCTGAAATATTTAGTTTATTTAGTCTTAATTAACTTATATTTCCATACCCACATGTGGTTAGCACCTCCATAAAACCAAATTATTTTATTTCAAAGATCCAAGATAATTTTATCTCTTTATTGAAAACAAACGTGTCAATAACTCACACAGCAGTGTTTATGGTGACATTCACCATTCATAGCAGCCAAAAGTGCAAACAACTCAATGTCCATCAACAGATGCATGAATAAACAGACAGCAGTATATCCATGCAATGGAATATTAGTCAGCCAACAAAAGGGAATGAAATACTGACATATGCAACTCAATGAATGGTTTTTAAAAACATCATGCTAAGTGAGAGAAGCCAGATGTGCAACTTCACCTAGTGTAAGATTCTATCCACATGAGTTGTCTGGAATAGGTAAATCCATATGGACAGAAAGGAGACTAGTGGTTGCTAGAGGCTGGAGAAGGGTGAGAGGGATCTGGTAGGGAGTGACTGATAATCAGTATGATATTTTCTTTAGGGAGACAAAAATGTGTTGGACCTAATAAAGGTCACAAGTGCACATTATGAAGATACTAAATGTCACTAATGGTAAAATTTAAGCTATGTGTAGTTTAGCACAATAAAGTCAAATAAAATCAAACCAGAGAAACAAAAAACAGTACTTATTTAACTTCTTTTGGAAAAAAAGAGTGAAGCCTCCAGCTTCTTGGGACTTTTCCCCAAGATGTGCTCAGCCCTTTGTCACTCCCTATCTCTCTCCCAGCATAAAGGGCATCACTCAAGGTGATCTATCAGCTGCTCTCCCCCGAGAGTCAAGAAGAGCTTGAAAACCATGCAGTGATGGGGTAGGATAAGCCACCCAGGAGAGCCCTCCTGGTCCTCCCAGGGTACTGAGGGCACAGTTATACCCTGTGTGAATGTTAGGAACATGCAGCACTCTGCTGCAGTGCATAGGAACAAGATAATTAACAGCCCCACCCCGCAACTGGCCCCCTTGAGGCGAAGCAGATGCCTATAAATCAGGACAGAGTGCTCTTTGCTCAGACATTGCTCCTCACTGAGCGGGCCCAGCATTCATCCGGGATGCTGCGTGGAGCGCCTAACCTTTTCCTGGCAGCCTTCTGGGAGCCCCGCCTCCCCGCACACCTAGCAAACAGCCAAAAGGCCACAGCGCCTTCCTTCAGGGGGTGCCACTCAAGAAGTGGTTTGGCTCCGGGCAGTCACGAATGAGATCACACTCCTGATTCAGGATTCACTGTGAAGGTGGCTCTTGGGACTCTAGCAGGAGACTCTTTCCCTAACTGTCAGATGAAATTAATTATGAAAACATTGGGTCAAAAGAGAAAAATGACCCACATCCAAGGTCACGTAAGAAATGGGGAGAGTGGTCTGTGCAGGAAGCTCAGAACTCAGGTGGGCCTCAGAGTTCCAGGTCACAGCCACTGTTTGAGACCATAACCTGTGTCCCTGGGCTGACATACAACCTGTCAGCTTCCCGGGTGGTGGTGTAGCTAGTGACACTCCCCGCCACAAGGCCTGCTAAGCAAGGGTGTTCACAGCAGATAGACTGAGTTCAAATTTCAGCCCTTCCATGTGCCAGCAGTGGAGCCTCACATACACTCCTCAGTCTCCCTAAGTGTTTCTGCATCTAAAAATGGGTATAAGAACATCTGCTTAATGGAGTTGTCGTGGGTGTTATGTGACATGATGGCTTGCAAACCCATTCACCTATTCCTGGTCCTTACTAAGAAGTACTCAATAATAGCTCTGATTATAGTTCTATTCAGAGCTGAACGTAGCGCTAGGTGGGAAAGAAGTTTCACAATATGTGGCCCTACTGCACTAGGATGAAGTGGTCAAAGGAGATCTTGAAGAGAGTTGGAAAAACTAGGAATGAGCCCCAGCACTGCCACTGGCTGGGGAGAATTTCTCCTGTGTTTTAAAAGCCCATGTCATATCTTGAGTCTCTAAAAATGACAAAGAAATAGGTACCTAGAAATCCAGGGTGGTCTTACTGTGGAAGTTGCTTACCCTAGAAGCTGCTCTGTTAACTGTCCAGATGGTGGGTTCAGCCCCTACAGGCTGATCTCATTCTCCCCAGTGCTCCATCTGCCTGGACTGGGCCCCTCTGCTCCCCACACCTGTTCAGGTGATGCGCTCTGGAAGCACTCCTGTGGGCGTGCCCAGGCTCAGCCCCCAGAAATTCAGGGCTGTTTGCCTCCTCTACAAACAGAAACTGCCATTTTTTCCTGTGCTCCTCCCAGTGGGACTTAGGCAGGACTGGGCCAGGACCGAAGCCTCCTAGCAGCTAGCTCACTGGTATGGTTTGAATCCTTATATATCCCCTCCAAAATTCACATGGACATTGAATTCTCAGTACAGTGGTACTAAGAGGTGGAACCTCCAGGTGGCAAGTAGGCCATAAAGGGAGATTAGCACCTTACCCAAGGGCTGGGGGGAGCTAGCTATGCCCTCTCTACATCCCTGGGGCCCTTCCACCATGTGAAGACACAATACCCCCACCCCAGAATATACAGCAATAAAACGCCATCTTGGGAGCACAGACCCGCCCCTCACAGACACTAAACCTGACAGTACTTTGATCTAGGACTGCAGCCTCCAGAACTAGAGGAAACACACTTCTGTTCTTTTTGTATTACCCAGGCACAGGTATTTTTGCTATAGTAGAAGCAATGGACCAGGACACCTACCTGTAAAGTGAGGGTGTTGGGTTGGATGCCCCTGAAAGTTCCCTCCTGCTTCAACACTCTGTGGTTCTGACCCTCAGTGCTGGTGTGCACAGAATTTTTATTGTTCTTTTATAAAATGCAACCTGTGAGAGCAGCCAGGAAACAGGTGGCTCCACAGGGATGAGTCATGCTGGGGGAACTGAAACCCCAATTGATTCATTAAATCTTCTCCACACGTTGCCCATTTATCTCACCTTCATTAACCTTTGCTGCTGCTGATGGTGAGAAACTCAGGGCAGGGCTGAAGCAGACTGGTTCCTGCTGAGGTGTCTGTCAGCTATCCTGACCCAGGACTGCTGGGGGCAGAAGTCAGGGGTACAGTTCACCAGAGAGGGGACCTTCTGGAGCCCTCTCCAAGGAGTGAACATGAGATGCCACCACCGAATCCTCCCCAGCAGATCCTGTCCTGCCACCCCAATCCCTTTGGGAATGTCCCACAGCATCAGAAGCTCCAGCTGGGCTGTGGGCACTGCAGCCACGAGCCACAAATGGATACTTAGGCTTCAATGAGTAAAATTAAATTCAATGAAAACTTCAGTTCCTCTATTAGATTAGCCACTTTCCACGTGTCCTGCAATCACGTGTGGCTGTGGCTGTCACTCTGGAAAGCAGCAATGGAGCCTGGCTCCATCACCACACTCTGCAGTGTGCACAGCACCACTCAGAGCACAGAAAAGGAGACTAAAGGATTCCCTGCTGCTGAAAAGTGCCGGAGACGGAGCTCACAAGACACTCCAAAATCGCACATCAGTCACTCTGATATCCTGACACACCTACAATCCCCTACACCCAAGCATGTAGAAGGGGGAGCTGTTCTTAACACCAGTTTCAAAAGCCTGGAATGGTCCTTGAGAGCCCAGGCTCTGCCTCTCTCATGGAGCTCCCTGGGCACAGGAGTGGGGACTTGAGAAACAGGAAGCCACATGTGTGGAGGCTTGTCTGCGACACAGCAGTTCTGCTGGATGTTTGACTTATGTTTACTGAATCCTTACCACCCAGCTGTGAAAGCAGGTAAATCGCCACTCTCCCTAATGGCTCCTTAGCACAGAGACTGCTGAGTTAATATTTGCCAAGTTCTCAGAGGAGTGCCTGGGACACAGCAAGTGCCATACAAGTGTTCCTTACAGAAGAAGGAATCCCCTCAGATTCGCTATTTTAAGCAAGCTCCTGGTGGAAGAGATGGAATGGATTTTGGCCCCGGGGTGCTCTGTGGAGCTCTTTGAATGACATCCACCAGCCTGGAGACTGACTTGGTGAATGCTGGTTGGGTCTGATCATCCTGTCCCACTCCCCCGTCCCAGTAATACCCAACATTCTTTGGAGAATCCACTATTCTTCCCAGTAGATAACCTCGGTGATCTACAAACTATGACACCCTCTCTGCCCTGACCAAAAGACAGGTGTTAAGCCAATGGGACTTTCTGCACCACATCCTCGAATCAATCCCAAGTTCAAGGGCACAGTGTTGGAAACTTCCCGACCACATCATCAGGGCCTGCAGAGAACCGATCAGGTTCTATAGCCTGGATGCCCAGAGCTGCCTTAATCTCTTTGTAGCCAGTCTTTCCAACTCCTGGGCCAGCTTCATGAGCTGCTAGTGGTCCTACGTTTGATTCCCTTTTTGATAAAAATCACCCAGATTTGTCTTCTGTGGCTTGCAATCATAGAAATTCGGTAATTCAGAAGAACACAGTCATAGTGTTGAAAAAGAATAGCCAGGAGAAGGAGAGAAAAGGAAAAAAACTCAGGTAGGAAAGAGACTTGGGCCTCAAGCACCATTATTATATTGCTAGATGATCCAAGTACCTCCCTGGAAAGGCGATTCAAGTAACTTCCTAGAGGTGCTGAAAAGTGAATGGGTTCTAGTGCTCCCCCTCCCTACCCTCACAGCCTTTCCCCTGTGATTTTGCAAGCCCTCCAACTAGAGGTAAAGGTTATTTCCTCGCTCTTTGAGTTTGGGTTTGGCCTTGTGACTTGCTTCTGTAGAGACACTGGTGAACACAACTACAGGCACAGGCTTGACGCACACTGGCATAAGTGGGCTTGCCCTCTTGTGTTCCCCCAGCTGCACTGGGCATAATGTGTCCACCTGCTGGGGGGGAAGGCAGAACTGGACTGATTGCATCCCAGGGCCATGCTGTGGCACCTGACATAGCTCAGAGGACTCAGCTGACTCATAGGTGAGAGAATGAGAGTAAGAAATTATTGCACTGAGCCACTGAGTTTTGGGGAAGTTTGTTACGCTGTATTGCTACTGCAGTGGCTAACTGATACAAGTAAGCTATAAATCAAGGTGCTAAGTGCTCTAATAACCTGGTAACAGCTACTCTTTATCCAGCCTATGTCAAGTACTGGGTATTTGCTTTGCATCTACTGTATCAGTTAACTACCATAAATAACAAGGAGTTGGTTCTGTTATTTTCCTTTTACAGACAAAGATATTAAGGTTCAGACTGAAAGAGTGACTAACATCATAAAATTAGCAGGTGACAGTGCCACAATTCAAAGCCTGGCATGTCTGTCTTACACATTGCGCTTTTAGTCCCTGAAACCTACAGTAAATTTTATGGCTCCCCTTGGTTTGAACTGGGATACAACCCTACTCAGGACACAGTCAGCATGATGCATAGAATTTTAGGCCCAGGACTATCTGCCAGGAACCAGGAAAGCAACACTGGTGTTTGGAAAAGGCTCCACTTCTTACTAAGAATTTGTAGCCAACTGCTCGATAATAGTACATGATCCTGAATTTCATTTCCTACAACCTGTTTATATTCATGATTAAAAGACACAACCCTGTATTTTCTCTCTTCATCTTGCATGTCAGTCTATCGGAAACTGCTGCTGAGTTTCTTACTTTCCGCATCTCTCATCAACCTGTCAGTTCCCCTGCACGATTCCATCATCTGTCTCCCAGCTGGGCAATCCCTCCAGGTCCCTCGGTTCTTGTCTGGTCCTCTGCAAACTGCCATCCTCTCTGCCGTCAAAGGGATCCCTCCAAAATGCATACTGACCAGCTCCCTTCTCTTTTAAAATCACTTTAACAACATCTCATTACTTTTAAAATAATGACAAAAAACAACCTGCATGTGGCCGGCAAGCTCTGCATGTGGCCGGCAAGCTCTGCATGAACTATTTCCACGGCCTCTTCTCTCACTGCTCTCCCTCTCCCCCACTGTGTTCCAGACACTGTCCACATTCTACTGCTCCTCAAATTCCCTAGCCTTCTCTGGTTGCAGGACCTTTGCACCTGCTATTCCTCTTACTGGGACATTCTTTCCATACTCAGTGCTTTGGCCTAGTTACCTGTTCCTCACCCTTCATATCACCCATTGATCATCATGTCTCCTGATCAGCAATGCCCTCTCCAGACTGGGATAGATTTCATACCAGATACTCCACAAACTCACATTCCTTTCCTGTGTGGATCTTGGGGGAGGCTGGTATTTGTGTGTTCGTTGTATAACTGAATTATGACTCCTCAACAGACATTAGGGGCCTGAGGTGAGGGACCGTGTTAATCACCGCTCTCCTGTGCCTCCAGCCCTGACATCCTGCCAGACGTTTAGAAGTCCCTGGTCAGTAGCTGGTGAATGAAGCATGAGCAGACCCTTTCCCCATCCCACTTGACTGCAGCCTCCCCTGCCTCAGTCAGGAGCAACTCTGCCATTCTGGTTCTTGGGTCAAAAGCCCTGCAGCCATTCTTGGTTTTCTCTCACCCTGTGCAGCCGGCCCACCAGCAACCCCATCAGCTCTTCTTTATCCGAAATTCAGGGGTTTCTCACAACTCCACTCCCCACCCTGGCCCGAGGTGTCATTGGTTTCCCCTTGGTCACTGCAGTAGCCAGATTACTCTTGTGGCCATTGCAATCTTGTTAAAGTATTAGCCAAGTCGTTTCTTTCCTGCCCAAACCCTCTCATAGCTCATATCAGAATAAAAGCTGAGTTACCACCTGGCATCCCTGTCATGTGGTCCCTGATGTCATAGCCTGCTGCTTCCCCCCTCCCTCAATCCTCTGCTAGCTGCTGACACCCTTACCAGGCCACTAACATTCCAGATACACCCTGCCACAGGCCCTTTATGCCTATGCTTGCTCTGCTGCATGTCCCTTGAATGTTCCTCCCCTAGACAACTGGTCACCCCATTCCTGCTAGCTTCAAACCTTTAATCAAAAGTCATTTTCTTCCAAGCGTCTCCCCAGCCACCTGGTTTGAAATTCAATCCCAGTCCAACATTTTATTCCCGTTCCTACTTTACTTTCTCTTCTTCATGTGCACCCTTTCTAATCTGTTATATATTTAATTGCTTACCTTGTTCATTGACCTTCTCCACCAATGAACTACCAGCTCCGTGAGGAAAGGAAGTGTTTCTGTTGCTTGCTGCTACAGCCTCAGGGTCTATACGACACCTGACATATAGTTGGTACTTTGCAGTTGAGCTTGCCTTGCAAATCAGACAGCAGATGGCAAGCGCTACAGTGTTACCTTCCTGCAGCCTGCCAACCCTAGGGGACCAAGCCTTCCTTTCCCTTCCCTATTTAGAGCTTTTGTTTCCTCTTGAAATTCACTCAACCTGGAGCTGATCATCACATCACAGCCACCTCCTTCCCTGTCCCTGGGACTAGACATTCCATTCTGCAATCAGAAACCAGATTTGGAGTCCATTCCTGGGGCAGGTGACTGGCTCCCATTGGGGACAGATTTAGGGGATCTGGAATTCTCCAGGGAGCAGGCTTGGTTTGGGGACTGAGAAGGCAGATTTGAGTTAATGCAAGCAAAGGTGAGCAGGAGAGGAAGCACTGGTGCAAAAGACAGAGCTGAGGCAAAGGGGCACCCAATAGCTTGGCTGAGGCTGGAACTGGCAGTCAGAGAGATCAGGCAGATCAGAAAACATACACCGAGGGAAGCTCAATCAGTTCAGCCATTACAGAAATCACTAAGGGTTCCTCCAAAAACTAAGAGTAGAGCTACAGTAAGACCCGGCTTTGCCCCTCGTTGGTATATATCTGAGGGTATTAAGTCAGCATAGTGTAGAGATGCCTGCATAACTGTGGTTAATGGGGAATAATATGGAACCAGCCTAGGTGCCCATCAATATATGAACAGATAAAGAAAATGTGGCATGTGAAGGGTAACACAAACACAAAGAAGAATTAAGTTATGCCCTCTGCAGTAAAATGGGTGGAACAGAAGATAACGTTACATGAGATAAGCTAGATTCAGAAAGACAAATATTGTGTGTTGTCCCTAATATGTTGAATCTAAAAAAAGATAGCATGAAAGTAGAAGGGACGTTGTTATTAAACAAGAGGAAGGGAATAAGGGCAGAGGGAGAGTATGTAGAGGAGGATAATGAGGCAATGAATATAAGCTATCCACATGATCCATCCATGCCATATGGATGTACAAAAATACCATACTGGGACCGGGGATTTAGCCCAGTGGCATAAGAGCCTGCCTGGCAAGCACGAGGTTGTGAGTTCGATCCCCGGAACAAAAAAAAAAAAAAAAAAAAAAAAAAAAAAAAAAAAAAAAAAAAAAAAAAAAAAAAAAAAGAAA
>PVLA01020116.1:0-10875 GCA_004027455.1 Hydrochoerus hydrochaeris
CAGCCTGGTGGAGCCAGTGCAAGCCATAGCTACTGAACGTGAACCAGAAGCTGCACAGGAGAGTTTCAGGAAACACCCAGGCTGCACCATGCCTCCCACAGACTCCACCAGCTGCTCCTCAGCCTGTACACCTGAAAAAACAAGGGCAGCCTGATCAGGAAATTGTCACACATGTCCACATCAGTAACGTCCATTTCCTCATCCCTTATTTCTTGTTCTCTATAATTTACCTTTCAAAAGTTCCAACAGAAAAACCCAACTCAGCCCTGAATCCATAATGATCTTCTGTGCTCAGTCCTGATCACAAAGTGGTAATAGTTGTGCATCCAAGGCTCGGTTCCTGTCCAGAGATGCAGCATCAGGACTGGGTTGGTTTCCATGTGCACAGGGAGGCATTGTTTGCATTTCTTTCTGTTATATAAACAGCACTGTTATTGGACCCTCAGAGAAGGCAGTGCCCACTGCTGATGTGAGTGCGCCGGGCAATTCTGGTAACAAAGACACATTCAAGGGACTATTATAGCTCTGTTGTGCTTTAAATTCTTCATCAGCTTTCATTTTTGTCATTATACTCAGATAATGCTTTTTATATTCATCATTTTTGCTTTGTGAACATGGGAAATGTTGAGTGTCATTAGCAGTTGTGGTCTCCATATAGATTCTGATGCTGTGTCAATGTCATTCCCATTGTCTAGGTCTTTGTTCTCCTGATCTATGAGCAGATTGATCCCTGGTCCAGCTCCTGGACATTTCTGTTGCAGTTGGCAGAACACTACCCCTGTGGTGAGAATGTGTGTGCCTGTGCTGCATTTTTCTCTTTTCTGAAAGAAAACAGCACTAGGATTCATGTGGATCCTGTTAATGAGTTTCTAGATCTCACCTGTGATTACCTTCCTCTGTCTCAAATTTTTCTACTTTTAAAAATTTTTTTGGTTCTTATTCATCATTATCAATAGTGTTTGCAGTATATAATGGATGTATTTATTTTAGACACTTACACATATGTCTAAACTCTAATTCTTTTTTCACCAGATTCCCTCTAACATTCCTCCATTTCTTAGTTCCCTTTAGTTTTGCAAAAGCCTTTGTTTTTTTACCTCTGTTTTCTTTGCCACTTAACACATTTATATTCTCATTTTCTTACATAAAATAAACAATGAAGTATTTAAGCTTTTCTGAATGATTTCTTTTGTATAATGCAACAATTTTTTCCAGCTATTCCTTTGGCAGTCAATGACTATCAAGAATATATGGAATGGAAAATGCAAAGAATTGATTCCCCTAAAATAAGAAATATGTAATTGAATTTAGTAGATGTTTTTCTGAATCAAAAGCAGAAAAGGCCAAGAGATAAATCCAATATTTTCTGCAATTAACAATCAAGGGAATCATAGCTTCAACATCTTACTTGAATATTTACTCTACAATATATTCTTGTATATGTTTCTTAACTTTCTGCTTTTATTATATCATAGTTTGTAAACACCCCATTTTCCATTTTGTATCACAGATGTCTCTTCCTTTTCTTCCCAATATTCTAGTCTATCATTTTCACCAGAAAAATATTCCAAATTTCTTTTACCATTTATTTTTATCCAACATTCTTGATAAATTTCTTATCACTATATCTTTGTGATATGTAATTGTTATGTGTCACATCTTGGTCATTTTTACCTTCCCTCTGTATCAGATTCCTTCATTTTTCCACAGAAGTACCTTTTCAATTTCTCAATAGGTTTATTTTGTTCTTTGAAGAGTTTCCAATGTGTGTCTCTTTAGACAGATGGTGTAATATTTAGTATTCTTTGCATGCTTTAATTTACACTTATTATCTCAAGATCCATAAATTTTCCTTAAAATATATGAAATTTACCTCTATGCTGTATGTATACCACATGAGTATAAATTGGTAAATTGCATATTTTATCTATTGTGAGCTATGATAATAAATATATGTATCATTGTAATTGATGACTTTAATACTGCACCATCAAACACATAGAGTAATTCACAATTATGAATAAAAATAACAGTTGTTAACAAAATTAAATGATTTTACTGATTGTCTATTTTTTTAATTTTTTTACAATTTTGCTGATGTTATCAAATGTACTCCTGGGACTTATAAAAACAATTTCCTACAATTTCATGTGTGATGTTATGGATGAAAGAGTTTCATGCACTTCAGTGTCACCACTCCTCTATTAATTAATCTGTTTTATTACAAGCAAGAACACTTTCAAAGCCATGTTGGGTCTGGGAGGAATATCAAGAAGAACACAAAGCCAGTTCACCTTTCTGGTTACTCAGCACAAATCGTGCAGGTCCTGAGAGAAGAACAAGCTAAATTTCCTGAGAAAAGTATAAGTTATATTTCCCATTCATGTGAGGCAGCAGAAGCCATGCTGGGCCTGAGAGGAGTAACAAGAAGGAAAAAAACCACCAATTAGCCATTTCCCATCACCTGGTAAAAGGCACAGGTCTTGGAAGGAGAAAAAGCCAAATACACCCTCCCCATGACCTGGCACAAACCATGCTGGGTCTAGGGGAAGTAACAGAAAAAATCAATTCACTCTGCCTGTGAATCAACCGGTTGAGCTTATTAACAATACCACCATGACCATGGATTATGATTACTTGGAAGAGGTCCTAGATTTGGTTCCTGTTGTGGAATTGTCCAATGAGAAGGGAATTAAATGGGATCAGAAGTGACAAGAGAAAGGGAAACTGATTGAGAAAACAAAAATGGTAATTTGACAGAAAATTCACATTGAACGATTTGGCAGAATATTTTTCAAATACTACTGGCTGATTAAGTCTTGAAAATACAGACCCCAGCATTGCAATGACTTTATTCCTAGAGAGAAAACTTCTCTATGCCTGATATTCACATAGAGATAAACCATATATGATGTAAGCAAGCCAGGGTGGTGTTTCCACTTTTCCCTCCCAGACCTATACACAAGCCATTTCATTAACACATGCTATTAAAACATATTCATAAGCCCTAAATCTAGGCACCTCTGTGAAATCTTGCTTATAAATACATGAAGATTTGAAAGGACCTGGGGATCCAAGGCAAAAGAGAGATTATATATAAGTACATAAGTAGGGAGGTAAATAGATATCAAAACATAGAATGCTACTACTGTTTTGAATAAATCCTTATTTCTAACCTCTATAAAGAAAGTACAGGCCCTACTCCTGTTCAGCTCCCATGAGCAGAAAGAGCTCACTGAGGCCCTTGAATAGTATCCTGAGTAGCCAGGCTGCCCCTATTCCCTCCTCCCGAGTGCTGTGCTGCACATGGTGCTGATGCCGATCCTGGGGACAAAGTCTCCTGAAATGACCTGGCTGAGGGAAGAGCTGTGCATTCTCAGATCTTGAGTAGAGGGATGTGAAGAATTTGATTTTCCAGTCTGAAGCATTTAATTATATCCTTTTTGTGGGAATAAATTGATCAGATTTGTTTTTAGATCATGATGATTTGGCACTCATGAAATTTATGTTACATTTTAAGGTGAATGCAAGTTGTATATTTATGTGTGCAGGATTGTTACCCATATTTCTTAGTTCTTGTTTGATTGTTGAACAGATCTGTTTGCAGTCTCACTGCTTGAGTGTCCATTTTGTGTGCTTTAGCTTTGTAACTTGAACAACTATTTTTAAAAAGCAATATGTAATTTATCAGCTAGTGATTTCTTACTGTTTATGTTTTTTTTGAAATTCTGTAGTATTTCTCTCCTTTTTCTGTTTTATCCCTTTAAATAAAAAAATTAAAAAAGATGCATGCAAGTCACATTTACTCATCAAATAAAAGTGATATTAATAGATGAAAATTATTTATGTAAATATATATCCATGTAATTAAAATTAGGAAGAAATCTTTACTTCAAACTGGTTTACTCCATAAGTCATTCACAGATTATGTGCTAGAGGGTCCTTCAGGACATGTGATGTAAGATGGAGAAGGAAACACAGAGGCTGACAGGAAGCACTCACTCCCCAACATTCTTCTTTGCACCTGCACTTGAGACCTTTTTTGAGCTTGGGGGATCTTCCTTACC
The DNA here is from genome assembly GCA_004027455.1 of Hydrochoerus hydrochaeris. Taxonomy (NCBI): domain Eukaryota; kingdom Metazoa; phylum Chordata; class Mammalia; order Rodentia; family Hydrochaeridae; genus Hydrochoerus; species Hydrochoerus hydrochaeris. Next base: position 4,068 of record PVLA01020116.1, read on the forward strand.
CTGGCCTGGTCATGTTCTTCACCTTGTGTCTCAGATGGTCAATTATCCCTTCATTGAGTATGTATGGCATGTGCTGCCTCCTCTTGTTAATAGCTAATAACCCATTCTTCCCCTTCCATGAAGGCTGACAGAAGCAGTACACATTTTAGCTATGGAAGGTGAATGCAGGGGCTGCAAAGGAGAATTCTTAAGACCCTGCAATGTCCAACAAGTTTCCCCACACCACACCTGCTGCACTTCATACTGAACTTGGTCAAGAAATTGTCACACATGTCATCCCACTTGCATACACTTATATACACAGGATTTGCTATTCTCCATAAATCATCTTTTAAATATTGGCAAGGAAAAGCCTTCTTAGCCTCAGTTCCATGGTGTCTGTGTTCTGCCCTGACCACTTAGTAGGAACACCAGGGGTGCGAGGTCCTGATTCCATGCTAGAGCTGTAGAATTCAGGCTTTCTGGTTCCATCAACAGAAGGATGTCCCATGGCCACTTCAGTTTGTTATGCAGGGAGCTCTGGTGAAGGATGTCTCAGAGAAGGCTGTGCCCATGGTGAATATTAGTGAGTATAGTGAAGTTAGGTAATAATGACACCCATCATGAAATTATCATGGCTCATTATGTGACAGCATCTTGAGGATGTATCTCTGCCCCTCTCACTTTTGTGCATATACACAAGTTATGAATTTTTATATTAATGGTGTTTAATTTATACACCATTAATAAAATGTTAAACTCAGTTGTGTAAGATAGTGAAAATGTCAAACTCAGTTGTGCTTTCTAGGTAGGAATTGATGTTTTGAAGATTTGCTCTCAATTTTAGGGCCTGTTTTCCTTAAGTTCTGAACACACTGTTCTGTGACAAAGTGCCTGCACATAGAGGGACACACATTCTGAAGTTTGGAGCTCTCCATTTTTAATTGTGAAATAGGGTGAGTTTCCAAACCAGGCAAGATGGCTTATCCCTATCATCACAGCAGTCAGAATTCTGAATCAGAATGATCTCAGTGAGTTCAAGGTCAGCCTGAGTTGCATAGGGATCAAGGCTGCCAGAACTATGTAGTGAGACTCAAAAAATAATGGGACTTCATGTTGATGAAAGAAAATCAGACACAGAACGACAGATTCTTCAGGAGGTTTCTTCTGTTTAGAAGAAAAATTAGATGATCTCACAGAAAAATGGAGAAAAATTATTGACACAGAATATATGGCACCAATACAGAAGCTGGGCATTGATCCCAAGGGATAGAGTCACAGAGGATAGAGGGAGTGACTCCTGCTGTTCTTTCATACAGAAAGGTGGTTATCGGTTATAATGTTGGGCTACATAATCCCAAATAGGTGGAGGAAAGGCTAGTGACATTCTTATAATACAGAAAGGATTAGTTCTTGAAAGGATGGATAACTTAAATATCCTGAGTTCATCAACACAGATCACAAATGTATCAAAATATTACCAAAAGACTCATGAAAACATACAATATTAGTTTGATTAAAAGTGAAAGTTAGGGCAATGCACTTTCCCTGTGCCTTCTCACTCTTAGAAATTTTTTCCCTTTCCATAAATTTCTCCTTTTCTTAACTTCTGTTCATGCTAGAATTTGTTTCTCAATTTTGTAGAACAGGAACTTGGACTTACAGACCTCTAGAAGTTTGAGTTCTATTCTGTTTCTATTATTTGGAGGTCCTATTATCTTATGAACTATATCATTTGGAATTCTTCCTCATGGAAAAAGTGGAAGTAGATAAGACTTTTCTTCTGTTTATAGACCCTGGATTATGAATCATGTCAGTAGTCAAAATTTTTATGCTTCAATTTTTTATGTAGTGCCTTGTTTGTAAATTATCTTATATAATTTTATCTAATGTCTTGGTAAGAAATGCTCATATAATTTTGTTAAAATGATGATTGATTTAAATTGAGAACATAGGAATGTTATGCTGCTTCTTTAATGGGACATTTTGTTGCTGGTTTTCATAAGTAGCATTTGGACTTAGTTACTAAATATTCTAGTGTTCCTTGATTGACCTCACTATTATGGTTTGATATCTTAGCAACTCTAGGAAAAGGTAATGGTTAGAGTTCTCCCTAGAACATTTTGATGTGAAGTGCTATAAAATGGTCTTTTCCTGAACTATAGTTCATTGTAAGGAAATATACATACCTATTAATAAATAATGAGACCCTAACTTTCAACTAAAAGCAACAGCTTGGCAAGCAGTGTTAAGATTTTTAGACAGATTTCAGGGAGACAGACTGGCCATCATCATCCTTTGCTCTGTTATGCAGGGAGCTCTGGTGAAGGATGTCCCAGAGAAGGCTGTGCCCATGGTGAATATTAGTGAGTATGGTGAAGTTAGGTAATAATGACACCCATCATGAAATTGACATGTCATGTGTGTTCTGCATCAGTTTCCTTTCTTATCTAATCTGCTGTGAGAAGGCAATCCATCTCTTGACATTCTCTATCCTCCTTTCCAGGCTGAGTACAATGACTCATGGCCAGGTTCTTTAAATAGCTTGCTGTAATCATCAAAAGAAAAGTGTTTAACCTTGGCATAACTGATGCCATCTTGAACCCTGCATTTAACTATTGTCCCATATTTGATTCAAGATGATGGAAAATTACTCAGAGTATAATCTCATGAGAAGAGCAGAATGATCACTACCCATGGGAGAAATATTAACCTGCTCAGCAAAGGATACAGTGTCAACCAAAAGCTAATGTAAGAATCAAATTGAATTGCTTCTACCATGATGTCTTTTTGTGGTTCTCTGTTTTGAAAGCTTTGCAAAATTTCAGTTCAGGGACACTCAGTGAGACTCTGAAATTGTTCCATGCAGTTGGGAGCTGAGCTCATCTAACTAAACTGCAAATTTGTCCATATGGCTGCTTGGATTCCTATATTATTAATTAGCCCACTTTAAAAAGCCTTGCTTTCTCTAATATTATTTCTAATCATTTTTTGCCATTTCATCCATTCCTTTTTGTTGGATTCATGTGCAATTAGAGAAAAAAAATCCCAAACTTTTCCTCCTTCTGAACAACTAAAGTTAAACCCATAAAAAAATGACCATTTGCTAAGACCAAGCACAGGGAATTCATCTTGGATGTGGTATACATATCTCATCTATGGGTCAGATGAGACATTAGAATTTTTCCTTTTTAGGAAAAACCCATAAAAGACATATCTTATTTTATCTTTCCAGGCAACAATTTCCTTAAGGAGTATGACCCAAAGACACAGTAGAAACAACCGACTTGCAGTTAAAATCACCTTAGGATCCAGTTTCAATGCACCTCCCTTATGGGACCAAAGCATGTGTATCCTAAGGGAAGATCTCCTCTCTTCTTTCTTCCTTCATAGATCTAGTTATCATTTATGTGCATAAAATACTTCAATAATAAATTGTGGACTTGAAATTTTGAGTGTAAACTTATAAAGTGTTATGGAAAAAATTTTTGCTCAAGCTTCAATCTATCCCTTGTAGAAATCCAGCAAGCAGTGTTTATTCTGCCAGCTTGTAACACACTTTAGAGAAGTTATCATTCTTAGAGCAGATTACAGATTTCTCCAGCATTTTCTAGTGGTCCTGCATTGAAGCCAATGACCAATGGAATTTCAATGTGACAGGCAGCTGGATTCCTTTCTGGAGACAAATATCTGGTTTTTGTGTGGGATCAAGTAACTGAGCAGTTAACTGAGATGTCATGGCCAGGGCTGCTCTCTTCCAGATACCTAAAGGTTTTTCGATAGAAACTGGCTCCCAGTGAAAGGAAAGTTTGCACTTATCTATTGCAAATCTTTACTATTAAATTGGAAAAAACACATTTTTTTCACAAATTGTTGGGAATTAAATTTAAATTGACCTTGTCGATAGACTGCCTATCTTCCAAACATTAGGACTACTGCTTTGAAAATCTTTTTCTTTTCTGGAGGAGGAAAGCAGCTATCAGGGAAATGATTTACATACATGCCTCACATATGCTGATTAAGAGTAAGAAAGAGATTTCAGGTATTCTTTTAGCTTTCATGTGCATGAAGAAGACAAAAAAATGCCTTTGTTCACATGTAAATTGTGATTATTAGGTGATGGATATAAATTTAACCTGTGAGCTTTAGAGATACATACATTTTAAAATGGACTTAAAGTGTGTAGCCTTGTCTTACTGGTACAAAATATTGCTCAAGTGATTAGGCAAATAAAAGGAATGTCTTAGAGATTTTTCACCCTAAAACCCATAGTTGTATGTTTCTGCAAACCATTTTTACCTATGTGTCTCTAGAAGTGATGTATGTTCTTTTGTATGCTGGACATTGTTCCAACTATTTCCAACTCATTTGTTAATATTTTCTCACCTTTCAAAGAACCAGACAGAGTTTGTTTAGTGCTAAACAATGCTTTGTTCTTAAACAGGTTTTTATGTCTGAGACCAATTATAATTTATCCTTTTGAAAACACTTATGGGAATTAGTTCACAGGTTTCTGAAGAAGAAAAAAATTACCTAGCATTTTGAGCAAAGACTGGTCTGTCAGATTTTTATCTTCTGAGCTCTTTTTGGATGGGTTACACATGCCCTGGAGTGGAATCTCCTTAAGGCATGATTTTAGCATATAAAAATCCAATAGAAATTAAAGAAAATGCCTGATATTTTAATTTTTAAAAAATGATGAATTCAAAATCAAGATATCTTATGCCTTTAGAATATATTCTTAGGCACTATAAAATATTTTACCCTTCAATTAGGAAAAAATGACTTTCTAAGGCCAGGGTTTAGCCTGATGGCACAAGAACATGTTGGGAAAACACAATGTCATCAGTTGAATTATTGGTACCAAAAAAGTGCTATTTGGTATTTCCTGAAACAGCACAGGAACATGTATTTAACAGCCAAAATGGAATGCACAGAGAATTACTAACTATGATGATCTACCATGACTAGGATCATATTGTAGAAAAGTTGACAAAGGGTCAGAATTGGTATATATTCAAACTTTCTTCACAAAAGAAGTATTTATTATTTGTGCTCAAACTATAAGCATGTCATATGAATCTACCTAAGTTCATGAGTCTTTCTCTTTCTCCATGACATAAAGCAGATTAAAGTCAACCTAGGAAAGTTTTCAGATGACACTGATAAGTTCATTAAATCCTATAGATGACTTTGTCAGAACTATGACCTAGACTGTTAAGATTTAATATAACTCTTAAAAAATTGACTTGTAATAAGTGACAAGTAGAAATACAAGATGCTATTACATCTAGGATAAATATCAGATCATTTATTTGATAAGATCAGAAGATAGACAGCCAGGGTAATAAGCAGTTCCCACTCCAGCACAAGCAGTGCCTATCCAAGACACTTGTTTGTCTAATAGCTGAATGGGACACTAAAATAGGAGACATTTTCATGTTTATGTGCCTTAAGGACTAAAATCACAAAAATCAAGCCTTTCAAGTTAATCAGTTATTCAGTAATAGTATTATATTAAATAAAAAATAAAAACCCATCTTCATTCTCAGATATTTACAAGAGCCACTGGAAAAATTTATGTGCATAACTCCATCCAAAAACATAATATACATGGGAATAAACCTAATAAACTAAAAGGCCTCTTCTTGAAAATTATTGCTTTCAAAAAGGTTGTTTGAAGAGAGTATCAGAAAATGTGTTGATATCTTTTATTCTTGTGGAAGAATGAATATTGTAAAAATGGCCATATTTCCAGAGTTATAAAAGAAATTTAATGCAAACCATAGCAAAGCTGCAGTAGCATATCTCACAGAATTAGAGAAAACTACACTAAATTATTTTGGAACCAAAAGAGACCTAGAATACCAGAAACATTTCTGGGAAGAAACACAAGGCAAGAGACATCACAATCTCTGACTTGAAATTGGAGTGAAAAGCTACTATGATTTTTTTAAAAAAAGCACCTTGCTACTGCCAAAGAAGAACATAACCCAAGAATCAGTGGAACAAATAAGAATATGCAGAAATACCTATAAGCATGCTCAGTCATCTTTGAAAGTGGAACCAAACACTTTCACTATGAGAATGATAATCTCATTAATGGTGTTGGAAATCTGTTATGTTCCACAATACAAAGATTAAAACTAGACCCATGCTTTACGCCATGCACTAAACTATATTTGAAGTATATTAAATATATAAATAGGAAAACCCGAACACTAAATAAGCAGGAAGATGCAGTAAGAAATCTTGAAGACATTGGCACAGGCTGGCTTTATGAACAAAACCTCAATTGCACAGAAAACATCACAAAATATCAACAACTGTGACCTTTCACTAAAAAGTTTTTGCACTGAAAGAGAAGCCACTCATAGGATGAAGAAACAACACATGGTGTGGAAACTAACAGTGGCCAGGATTTTATCAAAGAAAGAACTAATATCTAGAATATTTAAAGAAATAAAATAAAAATCAGACCTCTTAAATTTAAAGATTCAATGCATAAATGTGTTTCTAAAATGAATAGACATTAATCTGATGAATAATTTGAAATGCCAAATTTATATATGAAAAAAATGCTTAACATCTCTGGTCACTGGAGAGATGTGAATAACAGAATGCTAAGTTTCCATGTCACTCTAGATAAATACATGTTATGAAGAAATCCACAAGAGCAAGTTCTGGGGTTCTCTATAGAAGAAGAAAGACAACTACCTTCTTGGCAGGAAGGTAGAGTGGTACAAACAGGGTCCAAATCACTGTGGAGATTCTTCAGAAAATCAAAATTATGGGCTGCAGATTGACTGAAGTGGAACTAGGGCCCATA
>PVLA01020117.1:0-10873 GCA_004027455.1 Hydrochoerus hydrochaeris
ACATCCACATCCCTCCTCTACAGGCTTTCCAGGCCAGCATCCTCCTTCCTAATCACCCAGGGCCAGGCGATGAGCTCAAAGAGCCCCACACCCAGAGCCTGCTGGACCCCGTACCTGCTACCCTGCCTCACTTGTGCCTCCCAACAGAAACTACCAAGGGCTCCTGTTTTTCCTTCACTCCCTGTCTCCTGACTGACCCCGGGGCTTCCCTATGTGGCCCATCCTGTGCGCCCTTCTGGGATCTCTGAAGAGTAAACCCTGTTTTCAGCGCAGTTGCCTCCTAACTTGTTAGTCCCATCATATGTGGATGATAAAATCTTCGTGCTCAAACACGGTGTCCCGCCAGCCTCCACAGCGGGCCTTATCCATCTGCCTCCATGCACCAGATGTGTGAGCAGCTGAGCCTGCGGGTGACTCTGGCCTCCACTCGCCCTCTGCTAACTGAGCACAGAAGCCGTGCAGGACACTGATGATTATTGTTGTTTCAAGCCGCTATATTTTAGGATACTTTGTTACACAGCAATAGATAACTAATACAGTTTTTAATGTACTTTATATTTTCCTAAATATCCTAAATTTTCTACAAGGAGCAGAAATCACTTAATAAAAACAATTGGGGAGTATTATTTTTTCGAAAAGGAATTAAAAATCAGCAAGAGTGAGGCATTTTGAAATAGTTCAGTAGGAGAAGGCAATTTGAAATTTGACTCTACTGGGAATCATAATATTCACTGAGAGGGTTCTTTTTCTTCTTCTTGATCTAAATGTTTACCAAACACTGTGCTCATAGGAATTTCATCAGGGTGTGGTGACCCACGCCTGTAATCCCAGCACTGGGGAGGTTGAGGCAGGAGAATTATTCCAAATTCAAGACCAGCCTGGGTTACAAAGTAAACTCCAGACCAGCCTGAACTGCATATCGAGACCTTGTCTCAAAAAGAAAAAACAAACAAACAAAAAAAAACCCCAGCTTCCTAAAAAGGATCCCACACCAGCACGCAGCATGACATTAAAAAGCCGTGTGCCAATGCCATTCTCTAGACTTCATGGAGCTACAACAGGGAAGATGGAAGACTTGGCCTTCCTGCTCTCCTTCCCAAAGAAAAGCCTTAAAAAGCAGGAGGTGCAGTCCCTGCCCAGAGTGGAAGACCCTAGGAGAACCCAGGACTTCTGGGGAGGCAGCTGGAGCCGGGAATTCACCCCTGCCTGCAGACAGGTTAGCCCTTCCAAAATTGGGTCTGCTCTTTCCCGAATGAGCTCCATCTCTCCTCCCTGCCCTCCTGACCCTGCCTGAGCTAGCCTGGCACACTTGCAGGCACATACACTGCCCAGCTGAGGTCTCCATGACCACTCAGCCCCAGGGCCCCAGGTCACGGGCCATCGCCAGGACAAGAGACCCCAGGTCTTGGTCCTGTTCTTCTCTCAGCGGAATCAGGGTTCCAAGCAGCCAGATTCCTAGAAGCCCGTGTTTTCTTTTCTCTCTGTCTGTCCCCACCTAGCCATGGGGCACACAGATTGATACAACACTGGCAACCTTGACAATCACAGGAAATAGACACCAAGAACCCATGACCAACAACCACGGTTCTCCAGGCACATCCCACAACAGCATCTTTTAGAATTTGGGATTCAGATACACTTGTGGGCTGTAAAATCAGTGCAGTGGGTTGCAGCCTGCAACTTGAAAAAATGATACAGAGCAGGGTGGGGTGGGATGGGGTATCAAAGATTAGATTAGGACTGGGCTGTCTGAATGCTTGCATCTCCCACATTCTATGCTAAAACCCAAACCCCAAGGTCCTGGGGTCTGCAGGAAGTGAATGGGTCGTGGGGCTGTGCTCTCATGAAAGGATCAGTGCCTTCCATACATAGGAAGCCTGTAGGAGCCCATTGGTGCATTCAGCCTTTGGAACACAGAATGACACACCACCCAAGAAGCAGAATACAGCCCTCACCAGACACCAAACTCCCAGCATCTTGGTCCTGGGCTGGGCTTCCAGCCTCTGGAACTATGCCACTCGCTCCATGGCACTTTTGTGGTGGCAGCTCAAATGGGCCAAGACTAAGATAGACTGGGACAGAACAGGATGGACAGGGTAGGGCAGGAAAGCCCAGGGCCCATCACCCAGGCAAGTGAAGTACACAATGGATTACAGATTGAGATGTGTTAGAGTGGATTTTCAACAAAAAAGCCTGGGGAAGGCTGACATACCCTGGGGATAGATGGGATGTCTCCACTAACCCACGTGACCTGAAGCTGTCCCAGGTGCTAGGACAGGCAGGTCTTGGGAATACAGGTAATTCCTTCCCAGGTAGGCTGCAGAGCAGCCCCAGGGGTGAGCCTCCCAGCCCCCCTATACTTCTGTGAGATTGACAGTCAGACTGGGGCCCACCTTGAAGCCAGAAAGAGTGCTCAGGACCCAGTGGTACTGGCCATGGTGTGCCTAGTCTAGAAGACCCAGGTCCTGTCCCAGAGGCCTGATGGATAAAGACAGTCACCTCCCTGGGCACAGACCCATAATCTTTTTTCCTTAGACTGTTGCCTTATTGAGGTTTTGATGCCCCTTTATCTTGTGGATGTCAGTGGGGTCAGCTGGCTGCTGGCATATGAATTCTGGAGGGAACAGGCTCATAGCTTCCCCTCTGCTCATCTAAGGCCTAAACACAGGAAATTCCAGACCTCAGGGCTCTCTGGCTGCCAGGCCAGAAGCACTGGGCACTTAGGGACCTTGTCCACCAGAGATGGTACTGGCCCTCCCCAGCTCTCAGAGGTGGCCTAACTGGGGTGGGAGCACCACCCCTCAGACTTCCCAGAGCTGGGGTGAGGTTGACAGGGCCCGAGGCGGCAACAGGAGACAGGGCTATGGTGGAACTTCTGGGAAACAGGTTTCATTGCTGTGCAAACCTCACTTCTCAAGGAGCAAGACAGCTGAATGCCACAGCCAGGGAAGGAATGAGACACCAAAGACCTTAAACCAAGTCCAATATGTCTTTTAATATAACAAATTTTTTAACTGTAACCACTCACCGAGCGTTTTATGGTCACCCTCTCTTGATCAACCTTTTACGGCAATTTCTGTCAAAGAAAAACGGTGTGTCTTCACCCACCTTATTCACAGGATCTGGCACTGTGTGACCCCTGACTCTCCCAAAGTCAAAATGACCATGAAAGGGAAACATTTTGAATCAATGCAGGACATGGAGGCAGCCACGACAGTGCAACTGCAGACACTCACCAAGGACCCAGCACTGCTGCAGAAAGAGGTGAGAACAGCGGCATCAGTGTGTTCAAAGTGAGGGGAGGGAACACACTGAAGGGGATTCACGCGGTGTGCTGCATTTTGATCAGCGGCGTCTATGTGGGTAGGAGCCAGCAGCACCTTCTCCTCTCCTGGCGGACCTGCTTCCCAACCTGGGACAGGGTCTGCTGTGCCCACTAACTTGAGCTCTGTGCCACACTGGTAGCCATGGAAGTTGGTAATGCCACACATCCAGGTTATTTATTTCTTTATTTGGAGACAAGGTTTTCTTACATAGTTCAGGCTGGCCTTGAACTTGTGATTTTTCAGCCTCTGTCTTCCAAGTATTGGGTTATGGGTGTGCACCACCACACCTGGCTACATCTAATATTTTTAAAAAATTACTATTCAATGTTTTTAAGTTCATCTCTTCCACTGCCACTCTGGGAGAGACTTAGCAACACTGAGTTTCTGTGGAAACAGCAAGGGCAGACACTTGGGCAGTAAACAATCCCGGCTTTGCTCTGCTGGCTAGAGGGAGGGTGCCCTTCAGCAAGTCATCAACCTCTCTGTGCTTTGGTGTCCTGCCATGGAGGATCAGTTACCAGGGAGGCTGTGCTGGTCACTGAAGGACATCTAGAAAACTGTCCCCCATAGACAGAGACAGGGTGCTCCATGCAGGTGGGCCTGCCGCCTCACCAGTTTCGCGCTGTTTCCATGCACAGCCACGGGATTTCCGGGCTCTTTCTGATCTCCATGTGCAGTTCCCAGAGCCTGTACCTCAGCCTCCCGCTACAGAGCCAAGGGCAAGTGCCTGCCTCCCAGCCCGGGGAGAGCTTTGGCTCCCCGCTTAGCACCAGCAAGATGAAACCAGAGTAGGTACTGTGAAAAGCCTGAGGTCCCCCCACTTCCCTGGTCCAAAAACAGGGGTTCTGGCACCACTGTAGGAAAAGGTACCTGGTTTCCTTGCTGACCATGAAGGGAAAGGGAGCTGGTAAGCTGAAGCTCGGGGCTACAACATTTGTTCCCTATAAATTTTGGGGGCATCCACACACCTGCAGGCCCCCCTATGGCCACCGAGGCTTTGCATCTTCAGATCCAGGTGCCTTTGGGTTCCCAGCCTGGCCTTCCCCTCCCTGCCACCCAGTGCTTTTATTGGGTCAGGTCCCAAAGCCTGGGGATGTCCTGGCGACTCCCTGCCACTTCCTGCCTCACCCCCCTGCCCACCTGCCCTGGCAATGCCCACAAACTCAAGCCCAGAGTGTCAAACTGGCCAGGCCACTGCTAGAGACCTTCTCAGCTCCTTGGAGTGTGGCAGCAGCTCCCCCGGATCACCCTAGACATGACAGTCCCAGGATGGACAGGAAGCAAGTGTGCAGCTGAATTCCCAGTGCGTACTCTCTGCTGTTAGCGTGCTCCTGGGACAGAGCCTGGGGGAAGTTCTTCCTGCAGTGTCTGTGATGTACTGGGAAAGATCAGGGTCTGGGCTGTAGTAGAACCAAATCCTGGGAAAGTAGAAACAGCTAAGGAAGAGAAGGGTGTATGAGAAGCAGGTCTGGAATTAGAGCTAATGGAGGAAATGTGACCAGGACTCATCAGAATGCCCCCCTCTGTCTTCACCAGCCTGTCCACAATTTGAAATTTCAAAGTTAGTGATTGTTTCCTTTGGCAGACACCCCTGCATTGGCTTATGTTCCAAGTGGACTGCTATCAAAACCAATTAGGACACCAGGCTGGGAACCAAGCATTCTTATCCTGTTACATCTCCCCTCGATCCTGCAAGGTACCTCTTTATTATACCCATCTTATAGCTGAGGACACTGAGGCTCACAGAGTTCAGGGAACTGACCCAAATTCTCACTAATGGGGTTTTCCAGATCTGATCCCAACTCTAGAGAGACACAATCCTTCCATCCAGGAGATCATGCAGGTACCTGGGTGACACACAGTATCCTGAGCTCTGGTGAAGATGAGCACAGAGAATGACAGGGAGCAGAGAGGAGTCCTTAAGTTAAAAGGAGGCTGCACCAGGGACTTAGCTCGGTGGCAACAATTGCCTGCCTGGCAAGTGAGAGGTTGTGAGTTTGATCCCTGATCCAGGGAAATGCACCAGGAGGAGAGGCACAAGATGAAGGTGTCACACTGAGGACCTGGGGAAGGTTGCAGGGCCATTAAATCAGTGTCCCAGGCATCGAACTCTGTTCCCAGGAACTGACTGGTCCTCATCAGTATCTAGATACCACAATTTGGGAGGTTCCCACATAGAACCTAGGGACCCCACAATTATGCCTAGGCAGAGGTCACATCTCAGTGTCCCGGCCCCTGGCAGGAGCCAGCCTACCCATAGCCTGCCCTCCCCCTGGCCCTCCAGCCCTGACTCCAGCTGGTGGGAAGCACCTCGTAAGCTCCATGCAGTCACCTGACCCAAGTCAGCTCCAGGGACTGGGTACACCTGTGTAGACACACGTGTGCATGCACACACACGTGAGCAGGTGGACCAATCCAGCCCCAAGGCAGCCTGATCTCAGATAGAAGGTGTCTATCTGAGGAAGGTGTCAAGGTGGCTTAATACTGGCTTGGGCACATGGGGTCCCAGGAGCCAGTGCCCTGAGCTGCCCTGGAATGTGCAAGAGAAGCGTAGTAAGGCACCCTATCTTGGCCTGTCCTCATCCACCTTGTCCACACGGGATCCACAGAATCAGAACCTTGAGATCTGAGACAGATTCTTTCTTCAGAAATTCTGAGATCTAAGTTTATTCTTGTCCAGGTGGCAGTGTGCAGACAGGCGGCCCAGCAGGGGGCATGGTGTTGGGCAGCTGGGTCCTGGAGAGGCTGAAGGACCAGGTCACTCTGCCAAGGCCGCCATACAGGTGAGCCTGATGATTTGTCCCCCAGGCCTATCAAAGTGACCTCTGAGAGTTGCTGTTGGCACCCAGCAAGAAACCGAGTGTTGACATCATGAGCCCTAAACAGGAAGCAAGTGGGCAAGTTGCCAGGATCTGTTTCCTCCACTGATGTGGAAGGACTGAAGTTTCCAGGATGAGAAGAAATGCCTGAGCCCACAGAGTGAGAAAGGCCAACTGCTGGCTCCTTTTCTGTGCTGAGAAGCAGCGATGGTGGAGTAAAGCATCCGGGTGTGTGCCTCTGCCTCCGCCTCCGTCTACTGCCCCCAAACTCCCCACTGCAGGAGCTCCCCAAAAGGGGGAAAAAGGGAGAAGGAGCAGAAAGTGTTAATGTCAGAAGATAAATGTGGTCCCCAGTGTGGCGACTTTTAACTGCTTCCACCATGATGCCATTTCAGAGCACGCCAGTCAGGACAGGCCAAAAGTTCCATCAGGATTTGCCCAGGGCACACTGTTGAAAAGAATCTGAGACCACACACAGGCTGCAATTGATTGGTTCTGTCTGCCTTGGTCAAGGATACTCCTCATCCCTCATCTACAAGCTGGGTGACTTTTCCTGAACAGGGGACAATTCTCCGTCAAGACTTTGGCAGCTGAGAAGGAGACCCTGGATACCAGCCTGCACAAAAAACACCAGACTCCTCACCAGATTCCTTAAAAAGCACCTCTCATTCGGCAATATGCCCTTTTCTGAAGTTATTAAAGCCTGTCATTCTGCAATATGCCCTTTTCTGAAGGTATTAATATTGGTTGTATTAGAAAACACTTTTTAAAAGTAGAAACACATTACAGGGTTAATTTCTCCTCTGTGGAAATGACTAAATCTTTCTTTCTCAATGGGCAGCCAAAGGAAGGTCTTATCTGTCACTGCAAGGAACCTGAGACCCATCAAACACTCTACCCAGGGAATGGCAGACAGGCCTCGGGACTGTGCTCTGGGGTAGAGTTTGCAGATCACTTCCCAGGATGCTTTGCTCCAAAAGCCCAAATGACCTGTGGATTCTGGGCCACTTCATTTGGACACCTTGGTCTTCAGGGTGCTGGGAAGGTAAAGGTACCTCCAGATGGCATAGTAGTGAGTACCAGCACCAAATGCCACAAAGAGATGCCAGATGGCGTGGGCAAAGGGGATCCTGCCGTCACTCTTGAAGAACACCATGCCCAAGCAGTAGAAGACCCCTCCAGTCATCAGCTCCCAGATGCCTTCAGTGTTGGGCTGTCAGTAAGGACAAGCGTAGGGCACAAGTCAGAGGAGCAGCCAGCTATTCTACCACTCCCCAGAGTAAAAGACACATAGGTGGCGAGCCAGCCCAGAGTGCCTGAGGGGAGTCTCAACACTGTGATGTTTTCAGGTCTTCCCGTATTATTTCGCAAATGTACCATGTTTCTATTCAAATCTCAATGAATACCTCTATGGCTTTTACATTTTCTAAACTGTAATCCATCTGATTATAACCCAAAGAACTGAAAGCAGCACCTCGAACAGGTATTTGCCACCCATGTTCACAGCAGCGTTATTCACAGGAGCCAAGAATTAGAAGCAACCCAAGCATCCATCAGTGTGGATGAGTGTAGAGACAAAAGGTAGTATGTCCATGCAGTGGAATGTTATTCAGCCTGAGGAGGAGGCCATTCTGACACATGCGACATGGACGAACCTTGAAAATATGATGCCCAGTGAAATGAGCAATCACACAAAGGCTGCACATGGGAAAAGTCCATTTCTATGAGGTGCCCATAGTGACAGAAAGTAGGACAAGTGCTATCAGGGGCTGGAAAGAGGGACAGAGGAGTTGTCATTTGATGGGTATGGAGTTCAGATTGCAGAATGAAAAATGTTCTGTGGATGGATCAGAGAGTTGGTTGAATGATATTCTGAATATACTTCATGCTTCTGCATTATATACTGAAAATGGTTAAAATGGTAGGAAAAAAATATATATTTATGTTTTACCCAAATAAAATAACTGCTGTCCATGATTAAAAAGAAGAAAATAGAGAAAAAAAAACAGCAGAAAAAGAATAGTAGCCATAAGCCACAGATGTGAGCACCCAGTGCAGGCTGGTTTGGGGGATGAACCTGAGCAGACTAAGCAGGACGCAAGCAAGAAGAGCCCAGCCCCTTCCCCAGCTGGGAGAGGCAGCCACCATGAAGAGCATCTCCCAGTAGCCTTCGGGAGTCTTCCTCACACTCACAATATGCACACACTCAGCCAGGGATGGTGGCACACACTGGTAACCCCAGCACTCAGGAGGCTGAGGCAGGAGGATTGCTGCAAGTTCAAGGCCAGCCTGAACTATAGAGCAAGACCCTGTCTCAATAAATAAATAAATAAATAAATAAAAATAAGCAGCGTGCTCCTTGTCACATGGACAAGCACATGAAAGCATTGTGTTAGGCAGGTGGGCCCGGCACCCTATCATTCTGCAGCTGGATTGTCCACTAAGCAGAGTGTCTCAGAACTCATTACAGACAGACAGACAGACAGATCCTGCTCAGTCTTGTCTCACCGTACACATATGATCATCACTGCACAACAAGGTATCCCCAGTCACTGAGAGCCCCCACCGGATGCTAAGGCTACAATAATAGCAGCACCAGGTGTCCCAGCACTTGCACTGAGCCAGGCCCCCTCTTCTGTGCCCTACCTGAATAGCCCAGTGTCATCTTTACAGTCTTAAGAGGTGGCCATTCCACTGTGGACAGCCGTAGAATAAAGGAACCACAAAAGGGCAGAGAAATGCATGCTGCAGAATGGCCCAGGAAATGACTTCATTTTTGTGAAATAAAAATAAAAGTCAGTGTATGTCTGCATGTCCCCATATATTTGCATTTCAATTGTATTTTATTTATATTTCCTGGGGATTAAATCCAGGACTTTCACATGGACTTTTTTAATTTTTATTTTGAGACAAGGTCTCAATAAATTCCTAAATTTCCCAGATAGGGCTCAAACTCCTGCCTCAGCCTCCCCGAGTGCTGAGATTACAGGGTGCACCACCACACCTGGCTGCCATCTACATTTTTTAAGTGGAGGACCGGGTGGCAGAGCAGTTGCCTAGCATGTATGAGGCCCTAACCCTCACACTAAAAACTCACTAAATAAATTTTTAATAGAAAAAATGTGCACAAAAACAAGCTATTAATGATCAAACTGAGGCATCATATTGGGAAGTGAGAGGGTGACATTTTAATACAGGATGTCTTTGAGAGAACCTATGATTAAATATACATTTATTATATGTATATATGTGTGTGTAAACATTTCATGCATGATATGATGAATGTCTTCCAACTTGATAGCTAGAACATATATGTTTGTATAAAAGTAACTTGGAGGGAGAGAGACAATCTGGAAAAATACATACAAGTCCAAAGGGACAGTGGGAAGTGACAGGGAAGGAAGAAGGGACCAGAGTGCACTGCCAAAGACTGAAGTGCACTGAGGCCACAGCAAGGAAACAGCTTCAGCCTTGCACAAAATAGGCCAAGGCCTGAGGTCGCAGCTCCACCGCATAGCACTCACCTAGCGCAGGCGAGGTCCCAGCTTGGAGTCCCCAGCAGAGCAAAGGACAGCCAGGCCACGTGATGAGACCCAGGCTTATGCATGTGAATTTCACGTATGGTAAAGGGAGACCAGGGGCTGGTCATTCGGAGAGGTAAGACCATATCCAAACAAAACTGACATGGGAGTAAAAAGGTAAAAACCACAGAACAAACTACAAAAAAAAGCAGCAGCTTCCAGGCATGGTAGCACAAGCCTGTAACTCCAGCACTCTGGGAAACTGAGGCAGGAGGCTCGTAGATTCAAGTCCAACCTGGGCAACATAGTGACTTACAAGACCCTATCTTAAAATTTAAAAATATGAAAAGGAGCTAAGGAGGTAGCTCAATGTGAAGGCCCTCGGCTCAGTGCCCAGTACAAAAACAAAAGGAGAAACTACAGGTAGCTAACTGTTCACACAGGCTCGGGAACTTGGGAGATGGATCTTCCCATCTGACACTGAAAGGAATGTGACGCCTGAACACTGTTTTTAAAATCTGTTAGGCTTGACTATGTTTATCAATAATAATGACTTAAAAATAGTACTGTCTAGCTGGAGCTTGCTCACTATGTAGAAGTCCCCCGGCACCACACACACACACACACACACACACACACACACACTCCCCGAGTACAGTGGGCTGAGGTTTCTGTGCCCACTTGACCGATGCGGTAACTCAGGCTGCCAAGACCCCAACACCCAGTCAGGGGAGATGGGGCCCCACTCCACCCAGCTGCCCCAAGCCTGGACTGTCCTCTCCCCTCTCAGAGCCTGGTGCCCTCACCCATGAACTAGGGATGTCACCTCCACCTCCAAGGGTGCCTGGCATGGTTCAGAGTGGGAGACACGGAAAAGAGGAAGTTAGAACACAGCTCGGCCCCCAAAGCCAATTGCATTCCTCTCCTTCCCGGTGCTGGGGATGGAACCCAGGGCCTCTCCGTGTGAGGCAAATGCTGGAGCCATGCCCCTGGCCCTTTCCATCCTATTTTATGTACTCTCCTCACTTTCTGCTCTGGTCCTGGGCTGGCAATCCAGGTCTAAAATACAGGGCATTGCCTGTCAAGCTTTAGGGTCAGAAATCCTGAATTTTGCTTTTGTTCTTGCCATGCTGGCTATGGAAGCCGAGGTTTCCTGCAGTCGAGCAAAGCCCTCGACCCCTGAGCTGCACCCCAGCTCTGTGTCCTC
>PVLA01020118.1:0-10824 GCA_004027455.1 Hydrochoerus hydrochaeris
AAAAATAGCATAGCAGAAATGAGGCAGAGAAGGATGGCTAGAATCTCTAACATAGATAGCTTTGATACACTATATTATTAATAGTGTACCAGGATTTAAAACCCACATTACTCACACTACTCTGCTTAGATGTATTATAGTCTGTTCCAGTCATTCTACCAGTACTACATTTGAGGGCACAGACAGTAATCCTGAAAATGAACAGGATATAGTATGGTAATCATCCTTAATTTCCTATTAACTTAATCTAAAGCTCTGTATAACCTATACTGTTTTACCATGACTGATCATAATCGAATCTGGTTTGTTAGATTGCTGTTTTATATTGATAGATTTTATTCAAAGCTGCTATGATTGATAGTATCAAGTCTGAGAGTATAGGCAACTGCACTGAAGATGACAAGATTCACTAGAATATCCACTCTGGTTTGATTATTACCTGCCTTTGAAGTTTTATCCTGTCTACAATGTTTTATTTTTACTAATATTGTTATGTTCTGCTATATTCAATTATACTGCTATATTCAGTTATGCCTGATAATATAGACAATTCTATTGAAGATAATAAGAAACAACACAGTAACCATTGTAGATCACCTTGTACTGTGGTTTTATACAACTTTTTGGTTTCATATCTTTATAGGAATATGTTTTGTTTTGTCTTGCTATGTTTTGTTTTTCCCTCTAATACAGAAAGGATAGAAATACATGTAGACTCATACATGCGTAGCTGTTTATAGTCTCACTGTTTGAATATCTACTTTGTATGCTTTAATTTTGTAACTAGAACAACTATTTCTAAGAGGACAATATGTAATTTATCAACTAGTGATTTCTTACTGTTTATCTTTTTTTTTTTGAAATTCTGTATTAATTCTACCCTTTACATGTTTTTTTCTCTTTAAATTAAAAAAAAAAAAAGAGCTATCACACCAGTGGTTTAGCTCAGTGGAACAAGTGCTTACCTGGCAAGCACAAGGTCATGAGTTCAATCCCTGGCACTTAAAATAAAATAAAATATAAAACTATCAGGCTGGAGATGTACTCAGTGACAGAGTTCTTGCCTTGCATGCACAAGGCCCTGGGCTTGATCCCAAGCAAAACAAAAACAAAAACAAATTTGAACACAAAAACTATCAAATTGAGAATGGGAAACTGTAAATGTTGTAACAGAATCCTAAAAGGGCTGAGGATTTAGCTCAGTGGCTTAAGCATCTGCCTGGCAAGCACGAGGTCATGAGTTCGATCTCTGGTTAAAAAAAAAAAAAAAAAGAAGAAGAAGAAGAAGAAGGAGAAGGAGAAGGAGAAGGAGAAGGAGAAGGAGAAGGAGAAGGAGAAGGAGAAGAAGGAGAAGGAGAAGAAGGAGAAGGAGAAGGAGAAGGAGAAGCAGCAGCAGCAGGAGGAGGAGGAGGAGGAGAAGGAGAAGGAGAAGGAGAAGAGGAAGAGGAAGGAGAAGGAGAAGGGGAAGAGGAGGAAGAGGAAGAGGAGGAGGAGGAGGAGGAGGAGGAGGAGGAGGAAGAAGAAGAAGAAGAAGAAGAAGAAGAAGAAGAAGAAGAAGAAGAAGAAGAAGAAGAAGAAGAAGAAGAACAAGAAGAACAAGAACAAGAACAAGAAGAATCCTAAAAGAGATTACTCCACATCTTGAAGGACACAATGAAGCTATACAGGGAAATGCAGAGGGACTTTCATAGTATATCCAAATATTAGGGATAAAGGGAAATAATGCCTTTAAGCAACGTGCATAGGACCTAGGACCATGCATAGGCACTGACATCACTAGGAGAGGCAAAGCAGAAAGCAGAGAATCACAAGGAGGAAAAGAAAGGCCAGGTGTAGTTATGTGCTGCTTAAAAATAGGGATATAAGCTGAAACAGAGTGTATTTACACAAATCTACATAGAATAGCCCACTACCCACCAAGGCTATGTAGTATAAAATGTTACATATGGGGTCTACAGTAGCTGAAACATTGTTAGACAAGGAATGGCTATAATTTCCTTAGAGAAACCCAAGCATTTCAGCAGCATTTCCTTAATTGTAGCAACTGTAGTGCGTCCACAACACATACCTCCTTACTGCTCTCACAATCAATGGGAAATAGGTATTTTCTGGAAAATGGTATTACAGAGAATATGGGTAGGTAAATGAACACAAAGGAAGGAGAAAAGAGAGGAAGAAACACTTGCATAACTAAACATTCCACCTTCTTCTACATGACCATCAGAACTACTCTTATTGCCATTTCCTTTTTTACTTCAGATATCACAAAATATCCAAATTTATTCATCATCAATATAACCCTTACTCTCAAAGAGTTCTGTACATCCTTTAATCTAAATCAAACTTGGCCCTGGACCTTTAAATCACAGCTTTCCAAACAGTGTACTGCATACCATGTTTATACTGGGAGTAGGTTCCCCTCAGTTGTGGTTTTTTTTTTTAAATTTTAAAGAGAGTACAACCCAACAAAATGAAATAATAAAGTCCACCAAAACAAAGGAATAAAAGCAATATAGAACTTTAAAACAAGATAATAGGAAATCAATGATGGTTATCATAATGCCTCATAATAAAATTCTGAAGACAAGAGGCATTATGGTAACCATCGTTGGTTTCCTATTATCCTGTTTTTGAAATCCTGTGTCACTTGCACTGTCTTTTTTGATTGGCTTATTCCATTTTATTTTGTTTGGTTTTATTCTCTTTAAAATAAAATTTTTTTAAAAATTGCTACTCATACCACCAGACATAATAAAATCAAACAAAACAGAACAAAATAAACCAATCAAAATAAAACAATGAAAGTGATGATACAGGACTTCAAAACAAGATAATAGGAAATCAACAATGGCTACCATATTATATCTTGTTATCTTCAAAATAGCTGCCCATACCATCAGATATAACAGAATCAAACAAAACAAAACACAATAAAATCATACAAGACAAAACAATGAAAATGGTACAGGACTTCAGAACAAGGGAACAGGAAATTAACAATGGCTACTACCTCCCCTTTTCAGATGTTTCCTCCCCTTTCATTTTCATAATATCTACTGTACACTTTGGATTCCACTAACTCCTTCAATTTTTTAGACTATGGAGACAACATGATGTTCATCCACATAAGTCCTAACCATTTCATTTATGAACATGATCTCAAGTTGCATCCACTTACCTACAAGAGCCTGGAGATTATCCTTCTTTATAGCTGAGTAGCTTTCCATTGTATAATACCGTGTTTTTCTTATCCATTCTGCAGCTGATGGATAAGTTACCCCTGCTTTTTTTCTGGGTCCTCACTGCATGGAGCACTGTGTTCTCTTCCCTGACCTTCAGCCCATGAATCCTTTTGGGTCCAATGTGTTTCTTGTATACAACATATTCATGGATCCTGTCTCCCAATCCACTCTCTGTATGTTTCTTTTTATTGGTGAACTGAGGCCATCTACACTAATGGTTACAAACGACATGCTCTGGCTAATCTCTGCCAGGCTATCTTCCTGTTGTTGGCCCCCTACTTTTCCCTTCTGTTCAAATGCCTGCCCTGCTCAGCAATCCTCCTCTGCTGCTGGTCCTGGAACCATGGTCATCTCTCTCTAGAATATTCTTTAGCACTCTTTGCAGGGTTGATTTGATGGTCATGAATTCCTTCAACTGTTCTTTATCATGGAAGTTTCTTATTTTTCCATTAATTTTGAAAGCTAGTTTTTGCAGGGCACATCAATCTGGGTTGGAAGTTGTTTTGCTTCAGGACTTGAAACACTTCACTCCAAACTCTGTGTTGAGAACTCTGTAGTTTGTGCTGAGAAGGCTACTGTGATTCTGATGGGTTTTCCTTTATAAATGATCTGTTTCTTTTCTCTAATAATCTTTAATGTTCTGTTCTTGTGTTGACTTTCTGGGATCTTTACTATTACATGTCTAAGTAAAGATTTATTTTGGTCATGACTAGCTGGAGTTCTACATGACTTAGTTATCTACATATCAGGTCATTTTCTCATGCTCGAGAAGTTTTCTATTATTTCTGTAAATAAGTCTTTTTATGTCATTTGTGTTGACCCCTGCTTTTTCACTGACTCATCAGTCTTAAATTACTTTTCTTTGTGTCATCTTGCAGCACTGAATTGTTATTTCCTGTTCCTTGCTATTTTCAAGAGATCTTTCCAAACCAGGCATGGTGGAGCATTGCTGTAATCCCAGGACTCTGGAGGCTTAGACAGCAGGATCATTGCAAGTTTGAGACCCGCCTGGGCTACAAAGTGAGATCAAGACCAGCCTGAACTGCATAGCAAAACCCTTTCTCAAAAAGAAAAAAGAAAGAGAGAGAGAGAGAGACAGACAGAGACAGAGACAGAGACAGACAGACAGATCTTTCCTTTCGTGATTGCTAGCTGCAACCCTGTCCTTCAAGGTCTGAAAGTCCATCTTCAGTTTATTTCAAGTGGTTCTGCCAGTTTTCAATGGAGTTTTTAATTTTCTGGATATCTGCTTCATGCATTGTAATTCCATCCTATATTGTTCATTCAAGGTTTCCACCATTTTCCTATGCTCCTCTCTTTTTTTTTAATCTATGCCTTCTTTAGATATGCTTAGAAATTTTTTGTCATTTCTTCTTTTACCTGAGATATTAGTTTTGATCTGATTACTTTTATAGCCTCATGAAGTTGTTTCTTTACTTTAGCCATTATCCCTTCTGACATTTCAGGTGTGCAATCTCCAATATCTTCCATGTCTGTGTTTCCCGGACTTACTCTATGTGGGCTGGAGGTCTAAGATTGTCTTTTGCTCCTTCATCTTGACATTTTCCTGGGTTCCTCCAGATGAGTTGGTGGGGTGGTTCCAGGCACTTCCTGCACTGGCTGTCAGCGGTGTAGGGCAATGGGCCAGGCACCTAGGTTTCCTCTTACCTAGGTTCCTGAGGGGGAGGGTATGGGGAGGGCTTCTCCAAACATGTGTGGCTTTTCTGAGACTGTCCCGATGGTGGCAGGTGCGCAAGGGGACTTGACTGGTTAGTTCTCCCCGTCCCACACTGGCTACTGGTCCCCTTCCCCCAGTTCTTGAAGGAGCTAAGAGGGACCTGAGACACTTGGAACCTCCAGGACTGCCAATGCACTATGGTTTAAATATGGAGAGGGTTCCCACAAAGGTCCATGTTAGGTTACAGGCTTGCTCCCCATAGTAGTGGCAATGAGAAATGCTGTGGATTTTTAGAAGGGCAGCCTTATAGGAGATCCTAAGGTCACCAAACCATCCCAAAGGAGACTGTCAGATCCTAGTTTCCTAGTCTCTACTTCATGACACATGACAGAATGTTACATACACAGTAAAATTCAGAAATGGCTTTAAGGTTTGTATTTCTAACAAAATTTATTGACTAATCCTTCCTTGATAATGATTAGTTGCTCTTTAGGCTTATTTCATTTTCTAACTGTTTATATCTATTTTTAGATCATTTGTGAATCAGAAACACACTTTAAAAAGTTTCCACATTCTTTGTAATATTGTTATGCAAAGTTCTATAAAATATGCTAAAATAGACTCAATGGAAAATCCCATTTCAGTTTTCCAGCTTTATATATATACACACATACATAAAGTTTAAACAGAAAATGAACCTACCTTCAGTAATGAATACCTGATAACCCTATAGTCCAGCTCAAATTTTGAGAAGTGAACTACCTGGGACTAACACAAAATTACCTCAGGATACAAGGCCTGCTAACCATGGCTGAAGATGTATGTACATCACACTGAATGCACAAGTTTACTCACCCTTGTGGGGCTTTTTAAATCTGATAGCAGGAAAGGATATTTTACAATACACAACTATTTTCTTCTTTTCAAAAAATTAACTTCTACAGTCTTCTAAGATTAAAAAGTTATAGGGGAGGCTACAGAAAACATTCTGTCATATAAGAATGAGCCAAGTACACTATCCTTCAATGGGTACATAAACTATAAACATAAATGTCAGATTAAGCCTCAAAATGAGGATTGCTTCCTATTCCTTGCTCCAACTTTTTCCTGCCTCTGGTAGAAGTTCTTCACTGAAGGTCAATCAATATTTCTAGCCCTCTTCATGGTAAGTATAGAAGCAAAGCTAGTTTTTAAGTCTGTGAAAATTCAGCTTTTATGAATACCAGTACAAAATAAAATCCTGAGAACATGGATAATGATAAACAGTATTTATTACTTTCTATTTTTTTTAACTGTCAACACTTTAATAAATTCTGGTACTCTGAAAGCACTGGTTCTTTTTTCAAGATGATGAAACTGAGGAAAAAGAAAACAGGTTTACAATACTCTCAAGTAATCCTTGACTAATACAAGAAGTCCTAATAAATTAACCAGATTTTGTACCAAAACTTTGCTTACATCTGCAGAAATCCTTCTAAAGTCAACTGTATCTTATTTTCATGATCATCAGTATACCTACTGATACAAGCAACACAAATCATGCATTACTCTCCTATACCTCCTATCCTTACTAAAAGGTTCTTTTACTAGGTGGACTGTAACTTCCCAGAGATAATCTAACAACCCTAGAAGTCAAGCCCTAACTTCCGTGTTTCTGTTACTTTAAAAAAAAAAATCATTTACTAGATTCTTGGAATGAATACAAACACAACCCTTAAAGTTAAACCTCAAGAAAAATAACACCCATTTAGAAAAGATGTTTAAATAAATATCTTATTGTACCAGATTCTGGCATTCAGGAAGATGATGTGTATCATTATTGCTGTGTATTTACTATTGTCACTCATTAGTAAATTAAAACTTAACTTTCCAAGAAATCATACTTTATCCTAAAATATTCTGAATCATTTCAATCATTCTAATATAAAATGTGTGGGGAAATACCATGATAAACAGTTTGCTTTTCTTATATTCCTTCTCAAAAACAATGAAGGAATACATTACATTCAGAAAGTTTTCTTAGAGAAATAATAGTATTCTGGAGCTGGAAGAAGAAATAGTATATCAAAGAAAGATAACAAAGATCATGCAATTCACTTATATTTGGGTGCAATGTCTTCCTCTTCCATTCAGAACAGTTAAAACTAAGAAATTTTAAAAATTTAAAAATGGAAAACAAGTAAGACAAACAGAAAATAAGTTAACTATCTCCTTGGACCAGGAAAGCAAAGCTGTAAGCAAGAATGAAGTAAAAAACACACTAGATATGTAGAGACTCATGTATGTGTAGCTGTTTACACTCTCACTGTCTGACTACTTTGTATGCTTTAATTTTGTAATTTGAACAACTATGTCTAAGAAGACAATATGTAATTTATCAACTAGTTATTTCTTACTGTTTTTTTCTGAAATTTTGCATTGTTTCTACCTCTTTTTTTGTTTTGCTTTTTTCCTGTTTAAATAAAAATTTTTTAAAAAATTAAAAAAAAACCATACACACTAGACTCTAGGTAAAAATAAAATGAGGAAGAATGCAGCCAGAGCAAAGGAAGCCAAGGGGGTTCACCAAGGGGGTTCCAAGTGGGGCAGATGTCATATAGACATGGCCATAATTTACAGAACTAGGTAGGGTAGGTTTCCTGTATTCATGAAGAGATGCTGAAGAAAAAGCTATCAGCAGTTTCCAAAGCAAAAACTCATATAGAACAGCTGACAAATAAAGAGAAAATAGCTATAGTCTTAAATTCAAGCAAAAACAGAACTGAAAAAAATCAAACTTCCTTACAGGGTCAGTAATTTATCTGCCATAAATAGTGTCACTTGTTCAAATCCTTAGCTATCACTGTAAGCCTGAATTCTACAGTGGAAGCTAAGGAACTGTAAAGAGGCAAATGCAAACCACTACAGAGTAAAGGGTGAGCACAGTAAGAAGGAAATAAAGAAAGTTACCTCCTGGAGAGCACTGCTTTGAAAACTTTCTCTAGTGTTCTTAATTTACTATAAATAATAAATCTTTCTTTCTTTCTTTCTCTTTTAAATCTCCTGGTTAAACTTCCTGGCTTTGTAGTCACCACTAGGCAAACCCACTCTGTCTGGTGACCATAATTTGTCCAAACAGCAATAAAAAATGAATACACTAAGCTTTACAGGAACCAAACCTCTTTTTTCTTCTTTATTTGTAGCTTTCTAAAGACAATATAGAGAGCAGAAAGTCCATAGGATGTGTACAATAACAAACCAATTCAAATACAGCTTCTAGCACTTACTAATTATATGACTTTAAGGAAGCTAAAACATCTTCCTAGGCTAGGGGAGTAGCTCAGTGCTAAAGCACTTGCCTAAAAAGCACAAAACCCTGGGTCTGATCCCTAGTGTCACAAAAACTAAACTAATTAATTACCTCTCAAAATGAGGCATCACACCAACATTGCAATAATTTAAACAAAAATCAGTTAGAATAGTTTTACAAGTGTATCTGACCAATCAACGTAAGCATATCTGCACTATCCAAAGAAAATAATGAAATCATTTCTTCTTTAAAAATAAGATTATAGAAAAGCACACAAAGCAGAACTAAAATGTAGGATTTTTATGTATTTCTGCTTAAAAGCTTTATAGTTTTTATTCCATTAACATGATCAACAACTGTAACATAAATTTCCTTCCCATTATACAGTACAGTATAGTCTTTTCTAAATAGATACTCCAAGAAATAAATTTTTAAATCATTTCTATTTTTGAAAGAATAAAAATTATAAATTATATAAAGCTAAAAAATTGGGAAGCTAAGGTGGGAGAATTATCTGTGTTCAAGAGTTTGAGACCAGCCTTGGTAACATACCAAGATTCCATTCTCCCACCACCACCAAAAAAAGTGCTGAAGAGAAAAAAATTTTTCTGGGTACAGTGGCACATACCTTTAAACCTGGCTACTCAGAAAGCTGAAGCAGGAAAACTGCCAAATTCAAGGCCAGCCTGGGTAATTTAGTGAGACTGTGTCTCAAGAAAAAAGGGTGAAGGGCCAGACATTTAGCTCAGCGGCATAAGCACCTAACTGGCAAGCACGAGGTCATGAGTTCGATCCCCAGTACAGAAAAGAGAGAGAGAGAGAGAGAGACAGAGAGAGAGAGAGACAGAGAGAGAGAGAGACAGAGAGAGAGAGAAACAGGGTGAAAATGTAGCTCAATGGTATAGCCTTTACCCACTGTTATTAAGGTCCTGAGTTCAATTCCCAGTACAGGAGGAGGAGAAGAGAAAAGGAAGAGGAGGAGCATTATTTCCTCAAACAAAACAAAACAAAACAAAACATATATATAGAATTGCTGATACTTAGGAAAAAGGTTTAGAAACTCAAAGTTGAAAAAAAAATTTTAAAAGTTGCATTACATTTCAATCTACAAATTCTACTCTTCATAATCCTACAGTGTTCAAGTCAACCAACAAGTAAAGTTTATTGCCTTGGTTTCATTCCACAAAAAAACCTAAATAGCTTATCAAATTATGTACAAAACAGTATAACATATATAAAACAGTCTAATAAAATTAAATAAGGTAACAGATCAAGACTGAGTAGAAAATTATGATGTATAGGTTACAGTCTCTTGAACTGAATTTCCAAGTGATCACGGCAAAAGGAGAAAGTTACCAATAACAAAAACTTCACCATTCCAAGAAGAAATTACAGGGTAAATAAAGATGCCCTACCTTCATGTAAATGGTAACAATATGGTATACAATATTTATAATATTCTTATAACAAGTGTCTATTTCAAAAAATTATTTTATATATGCTTCTTATATAATACAGTAGCTCCTGCCTGCTCCTCACCACTCCCTGTCTTACTGACTTCCTATCCTTTTAGCAACATTTCCAAATTTGAACCAGGTGTGGTTAGCCTGAGATACAAAGTGAGCTTAAAGCAAGCCTGAACTGAATAGCAACACCCTGTCTCAAAAAAAAAAAAAAAAGAAAAGAAAAAACTAACCAGCTTATATTCTAACCTACATGAAATATACATACAAACACATTTATATTCATTCATTCTGTCTCTCTCTCTCTCCCTCCCTCCCTCCCGTTCTCCAGTCTCTTGACATTACCAGTAGTCATGATATGGGTGCTCCACGAATGTTGCTGAAATTCCAAAACATTGAAATTGAGCTAATTAAGTGAGTGGTGACTCAGTGAAAGTTGTTTATTGGGAATGGAAATGCAATCCAAAACTAAGAACTCAGTTTGATTCACAAGTAATACTGTAACAATGAAAGGTTACAAACTTGCACCCTTCAAGTGGAAAGAACTTTGGCATGTCTTGTTTATCCTACAATGCTATAAGCAGTAAGGAACATTAAATAAAAACTTATAAGAAAAAAATTATTACATAAATTTAGTACATAAACCACTAAAAGATAGGTTTATTTTACTTGAATACATTTATAAAAAAAGTCCCTTCCAGACCTTCATTGATCCACAGTCAGTACTGGGAATGAGACCCCCCACATGTGAAGGGCGGGACCAAATGTTGGAATCGGGCAGGAGGAACCTGAACTGGAAGTGACAGTGACTTCAGTTGGTTGCTCCCTCCCCAGAGCAGATTCCTGGGACTTGCTTGGACTGGGTCGCATCCCTGGCCAACCCAATGAGCTGTCCCAAATCGATTCCCTGCACCTAGCACACACTAACCAGGTGAAGGCACCTGAAGTTTGACTGGTCCGGTGGGAAGGGGCAGGCACACACAGTCACTGCTTACACCTCAGTGACAAGAGCAGGCAGGAGAGGGTGGAGTTCCCTCGCCAGCGTGCTTAAACGTGGCCAACAGGGAAGGAGGCTGGGATCTGCACTGTAACCCATGTGGAGGAAGCCAGGGCCATGACAGGAGAGAGAGGCAAGAGGAGGCCACCAGCCCA
>PVLA01020119.1:0-10851 GCA_004027455.1 Hydrochoerus hydrochaeris
GAGCTCATGGGTCAAATTCTCATTGTGTCTTGTTCACGTCTGAGTACTTAGTAAATGGTCTACTAGATCCTCAGTTCATTCTCTCATTTCACTGACTGTGCATTGTGCAAAAACTTTCCATTGAGTTTTTTATTTGCAGGATTTCTTCTTGATTCCTTTTGATAATCTCAAATTTATCACTAAAATGAGCATTGCTATCCTGTATTGTCTTTTTTTAAACAATAACCTGTTTATCTTCTTTAAGCTCAATGATCATCTGATTGTATGAATCATTTAATTTTGTCTTGAGATCAGTTAATGTCTCAGTAATTGCTTTATGTATCTGTGGGGCTCAATTTTGACCTCTATGATTATCTTAGCTATTATTTGAGCTATTTTTTTTACAATTTACTCACATCAATGCTCAGGCCCTCAGTTTGCGGAGTTACGAAGTTTTGGAAGCACCTCATTCCTTGTCTTCTTCTGTTTTTGTTTTTATTGTCATAGCTCATTTAGGGCTGAAAGCTCTGACACTGCTGTAACTAATTTAATCAGTGGGTTTCCCCAGTGATATGCCTTTGCCTGTGAATCTGAGTCAGTGTGCAGACACTTATTCTACCTACACTCTACAACAAATTTGAGAAGCTCTAATGCTGCTAATGCTGAAACTCTTCAACGAGATTGAAAGGGAAGAACGCTCAGATTCATTCCAGGAAGCAGGTACTACCCTGATACCAAAACCAGGTAACGATCCAAACAAAAAAGAGAGTTACAGGTCAATCACCAAAATGAACATAAATGCAGAATTTCTCAGTAAGGTGCTGGCAAAAAGAATGCAGCAAAACATCAAGAAGACTATATTATATAGGATAACCAAGTAGGATTCATCTCTGGTGTTCAAGAATGGCTCAACATAGAAAATCAGTAAATATAATAGATCATATTAAAAGAGCCAAGGACAAAAACCATGTAATCATAATAATAGACACTGAAGAAAGATTTGGCAAAGTCCAACATGCATTTATGATAAAAACAATAGAGAAACTTGGAATAGATTTTCTCCACCTCAATCTGATAAAAGTCATCTATGCCAAGCCAACTCCCAGCATCATACTAAATGGTCATAACTGAAAGTTTTTCCCCTACAATCAGGAACAAGACAAGGATGTCCTCTGTCACCACTCCTAGTCAATCTAGTTCTGGAAACATTAGCATTCCTATGCACAAATGACAAACTCACAGAGTGAAAAATCAAGGAAAATGCATCTTTCACAGTAGCATCACAAAAGTAAATATTACGAATCAATGTTATGAAAGAAGTAAAAGACTTTTACATTGACAACCACAGTGCTCTGAAGAAGAAGCTTGAAGAGAATATCAGAAAGAGGAAAGATGTCCCTTGTCTTGGGCAAGAAGAACCAATATAATGAAAAGAGTCCTACATCCAAATTATTATATTTAGTGTAATCCAAATAAAATACCAATAATAATCCTCAAAGAGTTAGAGAAAACAATCCTAAAATTCATATGAAACCACAAGAGACCTAGAATTGAAAAAGCAATTGTGGACAATAAAAAGGCAAAGCAGGGAACATCACAATCTCCGACTTGAAGCTGTACTACAAAGCTATCAGGATAAAAGTAGCATGGAACTGACAAAAAAAAAAAATACAGACCCCAGGATCAATGGAACATAATAGAAGATGCAGAAACAACTCCAGACACATTCAGTGATCTTATCTTTAATGAAAGGGCCAAACATGTTCAATGGAAAAAAGATAGCCTCTTTAATAAGTGCTGCTGGGAAAACTGGCTTTCCATATGTTGATGACCAAAACTGAACCCATATCTCTCACAGTGCACTAAACTAAAAGTCAAGTGGATCAAAGCTATAAATACTAAAACAAAAAAATTAAACCTACTGGAAAAGAAATTAGTTTCAACTCTTGAACACTTAGGTGTAGGCAAACTCTTGATGAACAAAACCACAATCAATAGGAACTATCACAAAGAATCAACAACTGGAATCTCATCCTATTAAAAAGCTTTTACATACCAAAAGAAACCAAAGTATGAGGAAAATTGTTGCAGCTGTACCTAAGGCAAAGAACTAATATCTAAAATATAAAAAGAACTCAGATAAATCAGACCTCTCCCACCAAAGGTAAAGACTCAATCCCAAATGGGCATCTGAAATGAATAGACATTTCTTAGATGAATTAAAACTGCAAGTAATACATGAAGACAAGTTCAACATCACTGGTCTTTCAAGAGATGCAAATTGAAAAAACACTGAGATTTCTTCTCATGCCAGAAAAATGACTGTTAATGAGAAATCAACCAACAACAAATGTTGCCATGTCTGTGAAAAAAACAAGCCCTTCTCCGTTGTTGGTGGCAGTGTAGAGTGGTATAACCACTGTGGACATCACTATGTAGATTCCTCAAAAAAAGAAAATAAAGCTAGAGATTCCATCCCACCCACCTACTTCCCTATTTGATATCTCCTGAAAGAATTGAAAGTATACCACAGCAATATGCATAAACCCATGATTAGACTCACACAGTTTGTAATAGTTAAATCTTGGATAAAGCCCAAATGCCCATTAGGTGATGAAGGGATAAAAAAGACATGATGTTTATGTACAACAAAGTACTATTCTGCCATAGAAAAGGATCATCTTGAAACATTTTTAGGAAAATCAATGTACTTTGAGTCCATACTTTTAAGTGACATAAAATAGACACACAAGGGAGACAGCCATTAGCAACTGGTCCAACTGTTTGTACAGGTAGGCCAGGGGCTGACAAACCTAAGCATCTTTGAAACCACATGTTGTCATTTATCAAGAAACAAGTACAATTCCAGTTACAGCTGGATTTCTAAAGGTTGGGGCTGAAAGAAGGGCCTTTTTAATGTGAATGTTTTTTTCTTTTTCTGGGTTCCAGTCAAAAAGTGTCAGAGTCTTTTCAGACAGTGCATCATATAAGTACAAAATTTTCCTTTTTGTGAACTTAGGGATCCAAATTCTGTAGAAGCCAGAAGCTCCAAGGAATTTGCACTGGGATGAAGCAGATGACCACTGTTCTTTTCAGTCCACGGGCATGTCCCTGGTTTAAGTCAAATCCAGATATCTGACTTTTTGTTTGCAAATTTATATATTTTTCCAATATATACTGTATCCAGTTTCTGTCAGATGTTGCAGCAGAGTTTTTGTGCCTTCCTACCAGGCAGCTTGGCTATCACTAACCAAAAGATCATCAATGTATTGGAGGAGGGTGAAGTGGTATTTTGTGCTGGGAACTAGCAAAGTCAGTTGTGAGGGTCATTCCAAAGAAGGTCAGCACGTCTTTGAAGCTCTGGAAAGTTCAATAACCTTCTGACCCTCTTTGGAGTCTAGTCAGTTGAGTTTTGAGTTAAGAACTTGGACCTTTTATCATGACCCTTGCAGCTCCTGAAGTTCTTGGGGTGAAAGACTGCAAGAAGATGAGAAAAATGAAGAAAAGACAAAGCTAGGGTCAGGTGAAGCACTTATCATCCTGATGGGAGGAAAGGTATTGCTCAACCAATGCAGCATGTTTATCTATATACTGGGAAGTATAATATTAATTCCAGACCCTCTGCCTAGCAACCCATTCCTTGGATTGTCTAGGAGCTTGGTGTTTTTTCTGGGCTGTAGCAACTTCTTCACATGGCTGACCTGAGCACTCTGTTTTTTGGTGGGGTCACATCTGAGTAATTCCCTAAGTCAATTTCCAACTTCAGTGGCTCCCAACAGTCTTTTCTATTTAAAGGTGAAGAGGGGATGGCTGTCAAGAGCCAACCAAAGGCATAAGAATACATTCTTTATGTGCAGAAAGGTGTACTAGCAGGCTGGTTTAAGTCAAATCCAGATATCTGACTTTTTGTTTGCAAATTTATGTATTTACATGAGTAAAAAAAGGATAAATAAATAAAATATAAATAATAAATAAATAAATAAAAAGGTAGCAGAAGACTGAAGCAATGTATATGGGACTAAGACTGCAGGATGGCAGTCTACCACCACAGATTCCTTACTAGCTTCCTTTATAGGAAGGAGAGTTGTAAGCCTCTAGATTTGTGATTGAATTCCTAGTCAGACCTCTCATGACATGGGGTACTGTTTGATGCAGGGTGCTCCTGGATGGAGTTTCACAATCAGAGGCAGGTGGGTGATGGCCCAAAATGAGGCTGAGAGATTCTTGAGAATTTCTGGGTTGGTTTCATCTGTGCATGTATGCATCAATTGCCATTCTTTTTTCAGGAGACATGACAGTAAGCAAGAAATGTGGTTGTCTAGCTGAAAAGGACAGTAAAATAGGCTGTCCCAGAGAACAGGGCTCATGGCTTGGCCAAATCTGTTGCTAGAGCCTCCCTGAAAGTAATGAGAGAGCTCTCATTCCCTTGTGGCAATTGAGTCCAAATGAGTTGGCCTTTTTGGTTTTTTTTTTTTTTTTTTTTTTTTTTTTTTTTTTTTTTTTTTTTTTTTTTTTTTTTTTTTTTTTTTTTTTGCTTTGTTTCTGTTTAAAAATGGATTTTTTTATTTTTTAAAATTTTATTTAAAGAGAAAAAAAGCAAAAAAGAGTAGAAACAATACAGAATTTCAGAAAAAAAAGTAAGAAATCACTAGTTGATAAATTGCATATTGTCTTCTTAGACATAGTTGTTCAAGTTACAAAATTAAAGCACACAAAGTGGACATTCAAACAGTGAGGCTACAAACAGTTCTGTTCAATGACCCAATAAAAACTTAGCAACATGATTATCAATCCTACACACTAAAAGATAAATGCAGTTATATCCTTTAGAGCACTTTCTTTTCTTCCATTTGCTTTTTTTAAATTTTTATTTAAAGAGAAACAAAAGATGTAAAGGGTAGAGATAACACAGAATTTCAAAAAAAAGGTAAACAATAAGAAATCACCAGTTGATAAATTACACATTGTCCTCTTAGAAATAATTGTTCAACTTACAAAATCAAAGCATATAAAGTAGATATTCAAACAGGGAGACTGTAAACAGCTACGCATGCATGAGTCTCTACATGTATTTCTGTCCTTTCTGTATTAGAGGGAAAAACAAAATTTAGCAAGACAAAACAAATTCCTACAGAAACATGAAACCAAAAAGTCATATAAAACCACAGTACAAGGT
This sequence comes from Hydrochoerus hydrochaeris, assembly GCA_004027455.1. NCBI lineage: Eukaryota > Metazoa > Chordata > Mammalia > Rodentia > Hydrochaeridae > Hydrochoerus > Hydrochoerus hydrochaeris. The sequence goes on from PVLA01020119.1 coordinate 5,156, forward strand.
AATCTGAAATGATTACTATGTTGCTTCTTATTATCTTCAATAGAATTGTCTATATCATCAGGCATAATTGAATATAGCAGTACGTAACAATATTAGTAAAAATAAAACATTATAGACAGTATAAAACTTCAAAGGCAGGTAATAATCAAACCAGAGTGGATATTCTAGTGAATCTTGTCATCTCAAGTGCAGTTGCCTATACTCTCAGACTTGATATTATCAATCATAACAGCTTTGAATAAAATCTATCAATACAGAACAGCAATCTAACAGACCAGATTCCATTATGATCAGTCATGGCAAAACAGTGTAGATTTTACAGAGCTTTAGATTAAGTTAATAGGAAATTAAGGATGATTACCGTACTATACCTGTTATTTTCGGGATTACTGTCTGTGCCCTCAAATCTAGTACAGGTAGAATGACTGGAACAGAATATAATACATCTAAGCAGAGTGGTGTGAGCAATGCGGGTTTGAAATCCTGGTGCACTATTAACAATATAGTGTATCAAGGCCATCTATGTTAGAGATTCTAATTGTCTTTCTCTGCCTCATTTCTGCCATGCTGTTTTTCTGCCTTTGTTTGTCTAGTTTTCTCCTTCATTTTACTGCCTGCCCCACTCATTGAGGCCTTTCTGCCACTGTTTCTAAAACCCTGGTATTTTTTTTTCTCTCTCTCTAGGATGTCCCTCAGTGTTCTCTGTAGGGTTGGATTGGTGGTCACAAATTCCCCCAGTTCCTCTTTGTCATGGAAGCATCTTGTTTCTCCATTAATTTCTAGTGAAAGTTTTGCAGAATATATCAATCTGGGCTCAAGGCTCTTTTCTTTCAGGACTGGGAATACTTCACTCCAAGCTTTTCTTGATCTGATGGTCTGTGTCAAGAAGTCAGCTGTGATCCTGATGGGCTTACCTTTGTAGGTAATCTGTTTCTTTTCTCAGACAGCTTTTAATATTCTTTTTTAATATTGAATTTCTGGTATCTTGATTATTATATTTCTGGGTGTAGCTCTGTTTTGGTTGTAGGTGGCTAGAGTTCTGTATGCCTCACACAACTGAATGTCATTTTCTTTTCAGATGCTTGGGAAGTTTTCCTTAATTATTTCCATTAATAGCCTTTGTAGTTTGCCTTTATGTATTCCTGCTTCTTCATTCACATTTCTTATTCTTAAATTGTAGATTCTCTTGTCATTTTCTAGCCTTTGTATTGTTATTGCCTGTTTCCTTGTTATTTTTAAGAGATCTTTCCTTTCATCGTCACACACTGCCAACTTGTCTTCAAGTTTTGATAGTCTATCCTTAGTTTCTTTTAAGGCATTTTGCCAGCTTTCAATGGAGTTTTTAATTTCCTGATAGTCTCTTTGAATCTGCTTCACGTATTGTATATTTTCTTTATATTCTTTACCGAATGCTTCTCCCCTTTTTTTATGTTCCTCCCTTCTTCTGTCTGTATCTTCCTGAGAGATGCTTCCTGAGAGCATTTCTTTTATTACTCTACTCATATCTTGCTTTACCTGATTTAATATTTCAGTTTTGAGCTCATCTACAAGGTCCCGAAGATATCTTTTAATGTCCATTGAAGCCATGTCTGATGTTGTGTGTTTGCTGCCCTCAGTCTCCCTTATTTTTCCCTCTCCTGGATCAGGGCTCTCAGGGTTCCAGGCTGGTGGCCTCCTCCTGCCTCTCTCTCCTGTCATGGTCCTGGCTTCCTCCACACAGGTTACAGTGCAGGTCCCAGCCCCCTTCCCTGTTGGCCACGTTTCCTCTGAAGCACACTGGCAAGGGACCTACACCCTCTCCTACCTGCTCTTCTCACTGAGGTGTAAGCAGCCAGCAGCTACATATGCGGGTCCCTCCCCCCAGGTCAGCCAAACTTCAGGGACAAACACCTGGTCAGTGCGTGCTAGGTGCAGGGAATCAATTTGGGATGGCCCGTTGGATCCAGGCCAGGGGCACGGCCCAGTCCAAGCAAATCCCAGGAATCTACTCTGGGGAGGAAGCAACCAACTGAAGTCACTGTCATTCCCAGTTCAGGCTCCTCCTGCCTGATTCCAACATGTCACCCATTTGGTCATACCCTTCCTGTGGGGGGAGTCTCATTCCCAGCACTGACCGTGGATTAATGAAGGTCCCTTCACCTGCTCCGCTCTCCCTTGGGCTCACCAACCCCCAACTTCAGTGCTGCTGTGCTTCCTTTGAGTGGCAGTGGGAACGAATTTGGGTGGCTCTGCCAGCCAGCACGGATTCAAGCTTGCACAAATTCAGGCTGATGTAAACTTGGCAGGTCACCACAAAAACGCTGTATCCCGTAATTTTTAGCTGTTCCGGTTGTAGTCCCAACGTATTTGACAAGCTTTTTTACATTTTAATTTCTTCCTGTGTCAAGAGGATCCATCTTCCTCTGTCTGGGTCTCTCCGGTGTGTTTTAGTCTGGCATATGAGTTTTTTCTCCCAGGAGGCTTTGTATTTTGTTGCTCACTGGTCGGCCATTTTGACTTCTCTCACAAATTATGTTTATTTGCAGATGATATGATTCTTCTCATCAAAGACCAAAAAAAATTCACCAAAAGACTCTTAGAATTAATAAACAAACTGAGTAATGTAGCAGACCACAAAGCACAAAAGTCATTAATAGTCAGTACTATTCCTGTAGACTTATAATGAATCTGCTGAAAAAGAAATTATGAAACTATACCATTTGCAATGGTACCAGAAAAGTTAAGTGCTTAGTAATTAACCAATGGGAGTGAAAGACTTCTACAATGAAAATTACAGCACTTTGAAAAAAGGAAATCAAGGACCACATCAGAAGATGGAAAGATAGGCCCTATTTCTGGATAGGCAGAATCAGTGCGATCAAAATGGCCATGGTTCCAAAATAAACATACAGCATTCGTGCAATCCAAATCAGTCCCAACAGTGCTTTTCACAGAAATGGAGAAATCCATTCCAATATTCATATAGAACCAGAAGATACACAGAAAGCAAAAGCATCACAATTCTTCACTTAAAAGTTGTATTACTAAACTACTGTGATCAAAAAACTTTTCTGGCTTCCACCACTGACTTTTGGGCCTTCTTCCCAGCACAGATCCGTAAAAGAGACTGGTGTGAGTCCATCTGTAGACTCATGGGAGGTATTGTTGTAAGCACTGGGACATTGCTATGGGATTCAGGCCTTTGGCTAAATATTCTATGTCTTTAGTGATGTGGATAGATTTTTTTTTTTGTTAACTCTAGGTGACCATCATAAAAATATTATAAACTCCATGTCCTTATTCTAATTGTTCTCTGTAAAACCCTGACTACAACATCAAGAAAAAAAAGCTAATAAATGGTGGCAGGGTTTTGGGGGAAAAAGAACTCTTTTCCACGGTAGATGGGAGCATACACTAGTGTAATCACTGGAAGTCAGCATGGACATCCCACAGAAGACTAGGTGTTCCCCTTCTGGGAATCTTGATGGAAAAATCGAAAGCATCATATAACAGAGACATATACACACTCATGTTTACAGCAGCATAGTTTATAATAGCTAAATCTTGGAAGCAACACAAATGCCCATCAACCCATGAAGGGATAAACGATGTGTTTTTTATAATATAATGGAGTATTGCTCACCCATAAAGGACAAAATTGAGACATTCACAGCTAACTGGACAGTCCTTGAGATCATAGGCATAAGTGTAATAAATCAGATAAGTGAAATAAATCAGACACACATGTATAAATGTCCCATTATCAATCTAGTGTGAGAAACAAATTGTAAATAAAACAAAAATGTATAACAGATGTTCAAAAACAGAAACAAACTTTTCAAAAAGAAAAGGTAACTAAGAAGGATGAAGACCCAAAAGGAAGAGAAAGAAAAAAATCAGAAAATAAAATGAAAACAGATTTTTGTTGAGAATATACTCATTAGTGAAATAAATAAGACACATGTATAAACATAGTTTCATTAGTGTGATAAGCTGAAAGAAAAAACATGTATATGTGTATATATATGTATATGAAAAATAGTTAAGGTAGTTATACTACTGATTGCTCTGACTTTGCTGAAGAGAAACATTTGTACTGGTATTGTTCAGACAATTGAAGGCATGTGTCTTGTGTTCTGGGTGAATGATTTGGGGATGACAGTGCACAATGTACCATTGTTCCCCCAATGGATGTACTTTAAATTTTTGTTGCAGTTCTTTTTTCCTTCTTTTTTATGAATAAAATGGATTTGAAAAAAAAGAAAAGAAAACAGAGGTTTGTTAGTAGAGCACAAAGGGTTGGGAAAGGGGAAAAAAGAGGAATCAATGTATAAAAATACAAATTCTGTATAATGAATGTGATCATTATGCAGACCTAAATTGTGCATAAACTTAAAATTTTAAAATAAATAAATTAGTATTTGAGCATGAAAAAAATGGATTTTTAAAACAACAAAGTATTACTCTGTCATAAAGATAACAGTGATTTGTACAAAAATGAGTATATCGTGCTGGGCATAGTGGCACATTTCTGTAATCCCAGCACTCAGGAGGCTGAGGCAGGAGGATTGCTGAGTTGAAGTCCAGCCGGGGCTACAAAATGAGTTCAAGGCCAGCATGAAGTGCATAGACAAAAAAAAAGAAACAAACAAACAAACAAACAATGGGTGTATCCTGAGATCATGATGTTAAGTGAGATAAATCTGACACACAAACATAAGTACCACAATTCCTTTTGCTATGAGAAACCAAATGGATAAATAGAGAGTAAAATAAAAGTAGATCCATATACAGAATTAGATCTTTCTAAAGAGTTAAAGACCTCCTCAAAAGATGGAGAGTGCGCTGATGGAAGGGCAGGAAATGGGATGAAAAAAAGAATTATGAAGTGTTATGTACGTGTACCAATTCAGAACGAGGAATGGAAACTTTGTGTACAACCAACATTTACTAATAAAAAGTAAATAATAGGATAAAAATGACCTCTGAGTTCCAATCTGGAAGCAGCAGAATGAAGTGGGTGAGAGAATAGACAGAGATGGGGGAGGATTAACCAAAGGCTTAGAGGGAAGGTGCTGATTCTATTCTGTGGAAGAGGCTTCTTGAGCCCTCTTGAGTCAGTACCTCTCATTTATTATTTACAGACATGGAAAAATGATTTAGTAACTATTTATTATAAGAAGAAAACAAAAAGCAACACAAAATCAAAAATTCCAAGAACCTCAAAGGTATCTCCACATCATTTCCATATGCTGCTGTGATATTTGTCTTCTTCATCCTTGTCATCTGGCTGGTCTTCCTTTTGTTCATCAGTTTGGGAAACAGGATTAAGGCACCAACCACCCTTCACTACCCTAACCTCCCGATGTTTCTTGAGCATCTGCAAATTGGGGAAGACCTGGAGGCAGGACATGCACCTAAAGCCATGATACGTGTGCTCCAGCTCTGCAGGTGTCATGGCACTGGGACCCACCTCCAGGGCCAGTTTCTCAGGTGGCTTTTCAGGTAGTACATTGCTTTGCTGCTCACCATCCAAGCTGCCATCACAAAGACTTAGAATACCTGCTTGGCTCATGGGAGGGAAGCTGACTTTTGGAGGGATCCTCTCCTGACAGACAACATTGCCTATTTTTATCATCTTTGCAGGAGGCTCCAAATCTTCTGTATCCTCCAAAGCAGCCACACCCCTTTTCACTTGGACAGGCTTGTAGTAAACA
>PVLA01020120.1:0-10858 GCA_004027455.1 Hydrochoerus hydrochaeris
CTCCAGCCAGGAGGTGGAAGAAGAAGAGCTGTGACAGGCAGGCTCTATAGGGGATGCTCCTGTCATGGGACAGGAATTGCCTCAGCAGGGCAGGAACTGTGACCATGATGCACTCAACATCCAGCAGGGACAAGTTCCCCTGGAAGAAGTACATGGGGGTGTGGAGTTTGGGTTCAGTGAGGATGGCAGCCAGGATGCTGAAATTGCCCCCAATAGTAGCTCCATAAGCAAGAAGGAAGATGACAAAGAAGATGGGCTGCAGGGCTGGAGAGTCTGTTAGGCCCAGCAGGACAAACTGAGTCACAAATGAATCATTTGCTGAGGCTCCCAGTTCCATCTCTCTTCCGCCCACGGCAGACCGAGTAATGTGAAAAGGTGCTGACTGAGGCCAAAATGAGTGAGATCTTGATAACAACTACCAAGTACAGAACTGTCAGGAGAGGCTAAGAAGATAGGACACACAGAATTAAGGGTAACAAAGGTAAATATTGAGGCGTAACAGGAAAAGACTTGATGAATTGGACTCTATTGGATAAGAACATGGCACCTGGCGAGATTCATAAGAAGCAGAAGTACTGGTGTAGAATTCTTATTTAGAATATACATGGGACATTTGAAGGTTAGAGGAGACGGTTTTCTGAAACCATAGTTCCAAGAATGGAATTGCAAGTCATTGGATTGTCCATCATGTGGTAGCACAATATTGCAGAGGGTGAAAAAGTTCCTCAGGAAAAGGGTGAGATATTTTTCTACTCACTTTGGCCCCCGGGAAGAGTCATACACATATCATCATGCAGTCATCCCTTGTTATCTTCAGTAGTTTGGTCCCAGAAATCCTCTGATGTCATATTCTGTGGATATTTAAATTCTGTGTTTTACATGACATAGTACATTCACATAATCTGTGTACTTCCTCTCCCTTTAAATTTATCTTTACATTAATTTTAATACCCAGAGTACACAATGGTGGCCTGAAAAGTATCTTTAGCCCAATGTGAACATTCTAATAAAATAAACAGAAATCCACCTCAGTGTCTGGCTGAAGGATAAACACTAAGTCACTTGCAAGAAACCTATCTCAGAAGGACAAAAAAGAATAAAACTGGAGATCGCCAAGGACAAAAGCCATTAGTGGAGGAAGGTACTTCTGAATGAATAATGTCCATGGGAGGAGAACTGGCCAATCACCCTCGAAGCACTAGCTTTTTCTGCATGGACAGTCTTCTTACCATTATTTTAAACTCAGTATTTCCAAAGCTGAACTTCTTCTTTAATCTGGCTTCCTCTTTACTGCACTACTTTACCCCAGCACCTTGCTGTCGTCCCTTTTAGTGGGGCTTGAAAACTTACTCTTCATTCTCTTCCCCCTCCCTCCACTCTCTCACTGCTAAGTACCTAAGTGTCACTGCAGTGTTCAGGGTGGGAGAGAAAATCTCTCCCAAAAGGAGGAGCAAATCCGTGGTAGCCAAGATGTGAGCTTGCTGTTAGAAGTCTGGGATGGCACTCAGCCAAATAAGGGAAGAGGCAGGTTAGGTAGAGAATCAGTCATGTTTGTCCGCTGGCCCCCACATAGGTGGAAATTTATGAATTCCAGACAGACACAGAGACAGACAACTGGACTGGCATGATTCTATGTATTTTGGGGATTTTTCCACTCCCCGTTTTTTTACCTTTGAGGCTTCAGTGATTAATACCTTCCAGGGGGAACATTAACAAGATAAACTCCCATTTTAGTCAAACACATAATGATGTCTAGCACTGCTGAAATATTTTGAAATTTCTTAAAACATTTTAGAGTGTGCTCTTTATAGATATGGCACAAATTGTTCTTTTGCTTCAACAAATGTATTTTAAACATTCAAGAGCTGTTGTTCTTGTTTCCAGCATTTTATAGGGTTAAAATGAATCTCAAGCATTTTACACTATGTGACAGTATCTATGTGAAAGAAAACAGGACCTCTAGGTCACAGAGCCCATATGGAGCCTCTCAAATGCACCTTCTTCCCCCAGCGTACAAAGACCAGGTTGCTTCCTAGAAGGTCTCCATTTGTCACACACTGTGAATCCAGGAAATTTCTTCCTTGAAGACCAAATGTAGTCTAAGATCTAGGAAATGGCCCATCCAACTTCTGTGAATAGAAGAGTTCCCTTGCTCTACATAGCCATAGCAATCTGTAGACACTGAATGTTGGCAATTCCAGTTTTTATCTCCATCTCACACACTAAGCTCTGAAGTGTAATATTTACCTATGCAGTTGATATTCCTACTGCATGTCCCACAGGACCTGCAAGAAACCCAAAACAGAATGCATCATTTTCCCTCCTTTTTCACAAAATGTGCATACTTGGGCCCAACACACACACACACACACACACACACACACACACAATGGAGAAGATGACTACTTCATGTGTCTTTCAGGCCCCTGGATCCTGACCAGTGGACACAGTAGCCTTGTATTGGATGTATTACAACATACTAGATTTCTCAAAGGTGACAATGACAGCAGATTTTTGAAGGCTGAAGAGAAAACACTGCAGTTAAGTCAGTTTAACCCACCTCACACATTCATGGCTAGCACTTTTTACAAGCTGTGTAGTTTTTAAAAAACCTTAGAGCACTCAGTGAAAAACATCAATGATACTAGCATAAATGGAGTAAAAATGGAAAGTCCTTCTCCATTTCCCTTTGCCCTCCTCAGCCCTGCTCAGATTCACAAAGACAGTCACTGTCCACAATGTGGAAATTACTCTCGGGCTCCATTCCCTCACGTGCCTGTCTCATTACTAACACTTAATAAATTGAGCAGTTTGTGTTGTACATAATTTCATATAATATATAACATTTCTCTTTTAGATCAAACATGCTTTTTCTTAAAATTATGAACCATAATTACTTACATTGACACAGAAGAGTTAAAAGTAATTCCTTTAGGACAAGAATAAAGAAAGACAAACACTTCTACATAATTCACATATTATTATTGTTACTACTATTATTACTCTGTATAAGGAGCTCCTGGTCTTGAAATGTTATAGGATGTCACATTCTGGTGCTCTGTGCCATCTTTTACCTGTTAAACACTCTCCTTTTAATGATTTGCAAGCAGGAAATACTTCTTTGATACACACCTCAGGCAGAATTGCCTATTTGAGGAGTAATGATATTGAAGTTTAAGCAGAAGTTCAAGAAAGGTTCTTCTGTGATGTATAATACAAAGTCAACCAAATTAAAATAGAGCTTCTCTCTTTGATTTTATTCATTTTTTAATTTTAAAAACAAAATGAAGATATAAATGACACAGAATTTTAAAACAATAGTAGGACATTAATACTAGTTAGTATTTTACATATTGTTATCTTAGAAGTAGTTGTTCAGGTTACAAGATTTAGGGATAAAAAATGATCAAACAATGAAAGCAGAAATGGCTCCTTTTGATGAACTGACAGAAGCTAATAGTATAGTTATCTATCATGTATAAGTATACATACACATATACACATTTATATCTATGTACATATAATTTTTCCTTCCTTTTCTCCTTTCCCCATCTAAATTGTTCATAAAGCTTCTCTTTTAAATTTATTTTTATTAGTACATTTTTCCAAAGTTTCTCTTTTTAAATATTATTCTATATGTCTTTACGCCATCATAATATTGAGCCTTATAGGATATTTTGAAAACATCTAGTAGTTGCACTTACATCATATGTAGAAGACAGATTTTTTGTAGGCCTTGCTTTCTGTTATACATAAGATTATTTGTATAAGGAGGATATAATCAGCATCTTGTACGACATGCGTCCTGTCTTTTTTTTTCTTTTTTTCTTTTTTTTTTTTTTGGTACTGGGGATTGAACTCATGACCTTGTGCTTGCCAGGCAGGCACTTACACCACTGAGCTAAATCTCCAGCCCTTGCACGCTGTCTTTAAGGAATTTATTATCTATATAATGAGAGCAGAAATAAGTTTCAATTGACACTGAAATCATTGTGGTAGTGCCTTTTTTTGTACCAGGAATTGAACTCACAACCTTAAGCTTGTCAGGCAGACACTGTGCCACTGATCTATATTCCTGGCCCTATGGGGATGTCTTACTGGGTGACCCACAGTCTTTCTGAGAAGGTTAAGATCAGTGACTCTAAGTAAAAGGATACTTGAGTCACCAGAGAGTGGCAGTGTTTAAGAAATAAAGACTGAGAGATGAGGTAAGAAAGAAGAGGGCATCCCAAACCTGGCAAAGGTCAGATTTGAAACGGGTGATCAGAAAAGAATATGGGTCTTTGGAAGATGAGGTGACACACAAAACATGGCTACAGGAACTAATGGCAGTGTAAACAGCACTGAGCCAAGGAGGAGCACAGGGCTCAGGGGCTCATGCAGGAGTTTGATGGGACAACTGGAACATGGCTGGGAGGAAGCAGCCTGCAAGAGAGAGGCAGGAGGATGTAAGGGACGTCAACAGAATGCTCCGAAGGACCAGTAACTTGCTGGATTTGGAGAAGGACTGGATACAGCCTGGCTGGAAACTGTTTTACTGGAAAATATTCTCAGGCATCTGAAGGGCTCCCTGCTGCCCACCTCAAAGAGTTAATAAAGCACCTCAGTGAGGTCAGTCATTTTGATGCTCTGACTTCTTTACCAGGAAGCCTCTGAAGTGGCTGACAGAATAAACGTGACAGTGGTGCACACTGTGCAGGTAACAAGTCTGTTCTGCTGACTGCTCTTCTCTGGCTGGGTGTAGTTTTTCCCTCGTGGTAAAGTCCCATCTCCAGTATTCAGCCACTGACAGACTGCAAAAACCATCTCCCTTAACAACCTCCTTGCTGTAACTATTAATTAGATCAATCAGGTTTGCAATAAGTCAGTGGACTAGGCCATTAAAAATAACAACAAATCTTAGTAATTCTCAAGGTTTCCTCTGCTAAGACATATGATGAAGCATTTTCATGTGTTTGTGGAAAGGTCGTGAAAATCAGGTAATGCGTGGCACTTAAGTGTGCTGTGCCTGAGCATGTGTTAGTCAGGGAGCGGACACTGCTTGGGAACAGAGTGTGACAATCTGCTCCAAAGGAAGTGCTGAGAATGCGCTCTGGTGCACATCAGTATCTTGCTTCTAGAGAGTGTCAAACTCTGTTCTAACTTCACGCTCCAAAATTTATGCCTAAAAGTGCAATAGTTAATTAATCAGGCCCCTTGTATTATTATAAATATAGTTTATTTTAAGGAAAGCCACACTTTTGTTTTCATCAACATTTTAAATATATCGATTGGGAATCATTATAGAAAAAACAGTGCCTCTCTGTTTCCTGGCTCACATTGTAATTTTCTCTCATTTGCCTTGAATGTTTTCTATCAGCATCTGAGATACTATTTTATGTTGGCTTTAGCCTTTATCTTAGATCCAAGTTATACCGTACTCTGACCCATAATAGCTTCTTTGTTCTCAGCCTTAAATCAAACCCCTGAACTGTTCTTGTGTCCACACCTAAGGCCTTCATCATGAGAATTTCAGGGGGTTCTCAGGAGAGAATCACATCTTGATACTCCATCCAATCTTCTCTGTCAGCCCCTCTTCCCTGTCAGCACCCTCTTCAGGGCACCCTGCACATCGGGGTTCCGGGGATGTAGATGATGGGGTTCAGCATGGGATTGAGAACAGTATTAAAGACTGTAATCCCTTTGTCCTTGTCTGAGGCTGAGACCGAGCTCAGGCGCATGTAACTGAAGCAGCCAGTTCTTTAAAAGAGGCAGACCACGGTGAGGTGGGAGCCACGCGTGGAGAGGGCCTTCTTCCTCCCCTCAACCGAGCGGATCCGCAGCACTGCAGCAGCGACGTGGGCATAGGACACTGAGATGAGGATCATGGGGATCACTCCCATGAAAGTGGCCCCCACAAACAGTAGCTGCCCATTGAGGTGGATACTGGAGCAGGAGAGCTGGAACAGAGGTGGGAGGTCGCAGAAGTGGTTGACTATGTTTGGGCCACAGAAGTTGAGCACAGACACAGCCACTGTGTGAGTCAGAGCATTGATGAAGGAGATGGTTCAGCAGATGCCTACCAGGGCACCCTGGACCTCACGGCTCATGTGGGTGCTGTAGTTGAGGGGCTGGCAGATGGCCGGGTAGCGGTCATAGGCCATGGCTGTCAAGAGGGGACAGTCCCCACCAGCCAAGAGGTGGAAAAAGAAGAGCTGTGAAAGGCAGACAGCATAGGGAACTCTGCACTTGTGGGCCAGGAGACACACCAGCATTGGAGGCACAGTGACGGTGATGCACCCGATGTCCAGCAGAGACAGGACCCCCAGGAAGTAGTACATGGGAGTGTGGAGTTTGGGCTCCACAAAGATGGCAGAGATGATGCTGAAGTTGCCGCCAACTGTGGCTACATAGGCAAAGAAAAACACAACAAAAAGAATAGATTGCAGACCAACAGTCTCCGTTAGGCCAATGTGGATGAACTCGGTGACAGCTGTCCTGTTGCTGCTGGTACCTGCTACCATAGCTCAGAGCTGGTCACAGCTGTGAGGGGAAGACTCAGGCTGCAGAAGAGGGAGAGTGGTACATGGTAGGTAGGTACATACTGAAATCTCTGTGTGCTGGATACCGGGATGACGTGGTTGGGATACCTGCCAATCAGAGGAGATACTAGTGACTTTGTACAGACTTCTGAAAACTGCAGGAGTGCCAGATGCTAACCCTTTGGTTGCTGTATAAGGAAGAGACCCAGGGAATCCATGGAAAATGGTAAGGCAGAAGGAAATTTTCCAGGAATCCAAAACAGCAGCTAATTACAAATATGGTAGAAAAGAGCTTCAGTAATTCAACTACTATTATATGCTTACTTTATGGTGACTAAATAGTGGCTGGGACTCTATGAATACATGAATATATAAAGTCCTAGAAATATACCACTCAAAGGGTAACAATATAAAGGAGAAAAGAAGGAGGCACTTCTCATAAAATCCAAACAGATATAAAAGAAATTGAGTGAGGAGAGGAGCATGATGAAAACCAAAGCACCAAAACACACAGAAGCTAAAAATTAAAGACATGAAATTATTTAAAAATGCAGCATTTTAAGTGTCTACTCTATTTGTTACATTATGCTCAGTTTTTTTTTCATTTATGTCTTATACACTGCAATTATGTCTATGTAATCAAGACACCTAGATTTAGGAAGGTTAAAAAAGGACTTTAAAGTCACTAAGCTTTAAAATGTGTTGTGTCTTAAACCCATGATTATCTAACTCTAGGCCCACACTTAAAGCTACAATGCTTGGACTTGTGCCATTATTGAGACTTATGATAACATTTTGTGTAATAAAGAGAATAATGCTATTTCTAAGACTTTAGTTTTATTATTCCTACAGTAGTCCAAGGAAGTTAACATCCCACGCATGCATGTTTTCACTCAGTAATTCCTTGTTTAATGTGAGAGTTCTGGGTGAATTTTGTTGATAGAACTACAGGACTAGGTAAGAGGTATTAGCAAAACAGGCAGTGTGAGGATAGTTTCAAGGTAGTGAACTGAACTACAAGGAAGATGGTGTTGCTAGTAAATGTTGTGGGAAAACCTGATTCTTGTGTGTGTGAATTTTGGAGACAATCAGTACAAGGTGGGCAGAGAACTTTAGGTGACCTTCTTGATGTCACAATAATTCCTAAGGGTGCCTGCCAAGTTGAGATCAACAAACTCTTCACAGACATGAGTCTCAAATTTAGACTATCAACTCTAAAGCTATAGTTGAATTCCATATTCCTTGGATATGAGTTGCTATTGAGCTTTTAAAGAGCATTGTATGTAATGAAGGGAATAATGTTATTTGTATCACTTGGAATATTGTTATTTAAGAAGTCAGTGACCTTCCAGCTGTGACTGGGAAACAAAGTTCTGGAAGGTATCTTTGAGTCCTTTTTCTTGGATCCTGGCATGTCCTGGGCCTCTCACTCTCACTCTCCATGATTGAGCTGGCCCATTTTTCTGTCCATATCAGTATCTTGTACACATCAACAATCTATGTCACAAGCTCATTCCTGTAACACCCTCACATCTCCTCAAGGAAGTTCTCCTATGTAGCTTATTAATGAATTGAGCCTTTCCTCCTGTGGCATCCTAAACAAGTAATAGCTGGAATGATTTCTGAATGTCCTTATGGAGAGGTAGATAGAAACCTGGAGCATTAAGGAGTCGCTTGCCTTGGTCAAGTAAGAGCCATTAAAATTAAAAGACAAAATATGCAGCTTACTCTAAATAGGCTATGCAGCTACTCACTGGAAGCAACACTTCTAATCTGTGCATTTTTACAAAAACTGTTGTTAGAGAAAAGTGAAGGTCAAAATATTAACTTGTTTAAGGTCCATGTGTAAGTGTTTATTTTGAATAGAAAACTTCTTTTTTGGTCAAACTCTTCTGTGTCTCAAGGCCCTTGCCATAAACATGATATGTATGCATATAAATATATATGAATTTTCTCTTCTGTTCATTCCCATCACTCAAATGGTAAACTTCATGATATTTCAATACTACCTCTTGAATACAGCATCATTTACTCTTCTATTTTCCTGCAGACAAGGAAAACACCTTAAAGATTGTGAAGGACCATCACCAGCCTTACTTGAGCAGGGAGGAAAGTAGGAAGACTGGAGCGGTGAGGAGGTCTGTGGGGCCCTTACCTTTCTGCTGCACTCTGCAGAGGGAGGAGCAACTGCTAGGCTGATCCAACACAAAAAATCTACAAAGGGGTAAGACAGGAGCAAAGAGGATCTCTCCTGGTTCTCTCTCTTTAAGGTGCTAATTAGTACCAAACTTCCCCAGGGGTTACACTAGACAGGAGGAAGACAAACAATCTCAATCCTTAAGAGGTTCTCATCTGCCTGCTCTTTTGGAATTTGAAGGAAGCTTAAGATTTAAGACATCATTGCAGCCTTCTAAGGTCTACAATGAGAAGAGATACAGTCACCATGTTGCATACTGAAAAATATGATCTGGAGTGTCAGGGGCTTGCAGAATCCAGAGAATGGGTCCACAACTGGATTTGCAGGATGAGCCCCAGCTAATATGTGACTATGATTTTTTTCATATTTATTTTTCAGATTTTTCAACATGTATTCTTAAAAACTGGTTTAATTATAAAGTTATTTGTTTTTAATAAAATGTATTATGGTGGATCTAGCATCCCTAGAGAACGTTTTCATGGCTCCCAGCATTTACCTGAAGGTGCTTTGCAGCCAATTCCCTTTCCACACCTTAGTCCACAGCAACAGCTCCTGTGACTTCCTTCCTTTTGGGTCACCTAGTCAAAGTGTCAAGAACGGAAGTATACAGTGTATAGATTATTTATAATTAGGTAAATTAAACTGGCAAATCTTTTGCAGGTTCCTTTCTTATAAAGCAATTCCCCTTTATTGGTGAGAGATAGGCTCAAAGATCTCCAGGTGGTATTTGCACTATGTTAGTACCAACCCTGATGCATATGGCACAGACAACGTGGCAGAGTATATTCATTCATGTCACATCAGTTAGGAAGCAAAGAGGAAGAGAAAGATTCCAGGAGCCCTCAGTCTTTGAGGCTCCTCACCAGTGACCTAACTACCTCCCACTAAGTGCCCACATATGTCACCATATTCCAATAATGACAACATGGGCAACTAGCCATTAACACATGGACCTTTGGGGGCATTCAAAATTCAAACCATGGAAGACGCAGTCCAGATAACTCAGGAGAGTTCCTCAGTGACTTCATTTTCCATCTGGATTTCAACACATCTTTACACCTGTCTGCACACGCTTCTCTGTTCATGCTCCCTTGCTCGGTAGAAAATTCTTGCTGTTTATTCCTAGGTGTGAGGCTTGTGATGTAAATAGGGAAAGTTGGTCATCTCTCTTGTTTCAGCCTATTTTAGGGTAACTTCATGGTGAGAATATTCTTAACATTCCTGCCAATGTTATTTCCTCACTAGCAGGAAAACCCTGACTGCTACTGACAGACTATACAGGACACATAGTTTATAGTATTGCTTTATAATAGTCACCTAAGGAGTTAAATGTTAGAAATGCAGGAGATCCGCCCACATACCAAGACCCAGCTGCAGGCCTGGATCCCATATCAAAGTCCGGCATGAATCCAGCTGAAGACCTAGAGCCATGACGATGCCCTCCACAAGTCCACATGGAGGCCTAGAACCCACAGCAATGACTCATGCAAGACTCTTTCATAAATCTGTGCTGGGAAGGCCCAAGAGTCAGCTGTGGAAGCTAGAAAGTCTAGGCCCTTGGGATGAAGGATCTGTGCCAGTAGGTTGAAAGTTCTGCACTAGAACCAGGAAGTGACACTCAAATTAAGAACCAGAGCTCCCCCCAAAAGGTACCTCAACCATCCTCAGCAGCAATGAGGTCCTTTGCTCTTCTGACAATGAGAACAGCTGAGTTCATATCAGGAAGCCAGTGTGACAAGCTTCTGCAGGAGATTGAGCAGCACACATCTTCCCCTCTAGAGCCAGGAAGCAAATTAAGGTCTTGAGCTCCACCACAATGAACTACAGCCATTCACAGCAACAGCAAAGTCCTGGGCTCCTCTGATGATGAGAACAGCCAAGTTCATATCAGGAAAGAAGCTCGACAAACTCCTCCAGGAGAGGCAACAGCAACAGGAGAACCGACAACACCATGGAGAACCAACAACACTACTTGTTCCTCTCCAGTTCTCCTTTTTATCTTGGCAACATCCATACTCACACCATGCTGATTCGGTTCAGCTGGTATTACAAGTTGATCACCAGTTCTCAATCCACCAGAACCTTAAAGAGTTTGCTAACAGTCTAGACACTTTTATGGCAGCCACTTCACCCAGATTTG
>PVLA01020121.1:0-10858 GCA_004027455.1 Hydrochoerus hydrochaeris
GAGAGAGAGAGAGAGAGAGAGAGAGAGAGAGAGAGAGAGAGAGAGAGAGGCAGTGAGCCCTGAACAAGGATGCACGCCTCATGGTGAATGATGCTTTGTTGGATGACAAATCCCTCAGGTGTTGGAGGCAGATCCAGACCAGTGGAAGGAATTAGTCTGGGATATTAGGAAACCTTTCATGCTGCATCCCAAGGAGCACACATGGAGCCCATTCTGAAAATCGCTTCTTCTCTTGCAGCTTATTCTCCAGAGATTTCTTCCTCTCACTTGGGCTTTGTGGCAGTAACTCTTGAGAGAGACTGGAGCTCCTCTGGTATAGAAGGGAGGTTCTGAAGGTGGCATGTGGAGGGGAAGGAAGGACCATCAGGGGATGGAGTATGGGCATGGAGCCAGGCTATTGGCTGAGGCTTGCACTGTGCTTGTCAGTGTCTCTAACCAGTAAATGTGTCTGACCCAGAACACAAACATGGATAGCAAATCCAGGGGCTTTTCAAGAGCCCTTAGCATCCTGCTCTCAGGACCATGGCTTTGAGGTCCAGGCAAAAGTGCTCAGGGCTGTGCATCTCAGGTCTGTGGGGTCAGCAGTGAACCCAGATGATGGTGAAGAGGGCCCTGGGGACGCAAATTCTTCAGTGGAGATGCCAGGGTGCCTGAGTACCTGAAACAAGATAGCACAGGAGAAAGCTGGGGGCAAGGGTGTTGGTGGGTGAGCTTGTGCTGGGCCACAAGGAAGGGGACCGTGCCTTCCTCTCTCAGAATGTTGTTTGAAGACAGGCTCCCCTACCCTAACCCTGGTGCTAGAAGGTGATGCCTCAGGGTGGCTGCTTGAGGGCAAAAGCACATGCAGTATATGTTGGAACAGGACTGAACATGGCTCTCCTCTTTCTGGTGCTCTACAAAGGTCATCATATCTTTCTAAATGAGCAGGGAGGAGATGGAACCAGTGGGTGTGTGGGATGCCAGATGCCTGTGTCTGAGCACAGGTGGGTAGCCTTCCCATTACATCCAGAATATCCACCTCATCTGTGGGTCCCCTTGAAGTTTTTCTGTCCAAATGGATGGAGAAGAAGCTACACAGGGCTGAAGCTCTGAATAGAGAGGTGGAGGGTTCTGAGCTGGGGTGCAACACCCATGGTGCTGAGGGTGTTAAACCAGCTCTTTCAGGGTCACCCACAGCCCTGCAAGACCCCAGAAAGTTACTTACCAATGCTTTCTAGCCCAAGTCTGTTAGTCATAATGAATTATAAACAAATCAAGAGCCTTTCCAATGCACAGGCTGAAGCTCTTGAGTTCTGAGTGCATGTGAAGCTTTTGCTGGCTTTTCATGAGTTCCCTGTTTCATTGAGATCACAACCTTCCAGGCAGGGATGAAGCCACCAGATGGCCAGACAGGCACTGCAGCCAGCAATCCTTCTGACTCAGCCATCATAGGATCTGAGATCTTTACCTTCTGAAGTGTAATTTCATTTCTGCCTGTGTTTCTGGCAGTGGACTGTTACCCTGCAACTGTTTTCTGTGGTGAAACTCCAGGGGAGTGCTGAGGGCTGTAGAAATCTTGAAGGAGGCCCCACAGTAAGTCTGGCAGCTGAAAAACCCCCCAGGGACACAGGGGGCCCAGTGCCCAGATTGAGTCCTGCTGGGGGTTTTCCTGTATCAGGTCCCAAATTTGATGCCAGAGTGAGACAAGAAGTGAGACTTGAGGCTGCAGCCCTACCACAGGCCTGGGATGGGCTGGCCACAGCTGTGGGCAGAGGGAGAGGTGGTGGTAGCTTGTGGCCAAATTGCCTCAGAAACTTCCAGTTCAGTTATTATTCAATGAGACGTTCAGCCTTTCTCTTGAGGCCAACCTCAGTGTACAACATGCTGCATGCCACCCCATGCAGTGGGTCCCTTGTTGGTCAGAGCTGGGTTGAGAGGGAGAGTTAATCTCTCTAAGGCAAGCCCTATCTATCTGCCCCTTGTTTTAGGAATAAAAAGTGAAAACAAGAATTAGTTAAACTCTTTGAAAGACAAATGAGTAAACAAACAAGGACTGAGGTCCTCAAAGTTCAGGAGTGCCAGGAAAGTGGGGTTATTTGAGATCACAAAGCCCACAGGCACCCAGGACCCTCTGTGTTCTTAGCAGTGGGGCAAGGGGAAGAACACAGCTGTCTACCTTCCAGAGACCAAGAAACAAACAAGAACATTGCTACTCAGAGAGATGAGGAGCAGATACAGGGCCTTGGTCTCTCTCAGTCCTCTCCTGGCATCTCACCTTGCAGGAATCACATCATCTCACAGCATTACAGGGAGGGTGATCACAGTGCAGTAAAGGGAGAGAGAGGGACAGAGGAGTAATGATGCAGAGCACCATTATTGTTCTATTTTGTTATTGTTGCTGATCTCATACTGCATCTAATTTATAAATTAAGCCTTACCATGGGTCTATTCCTCCAGGGTATATATTAAAAGGCTTGACATAATCTGTAGTTTCAGAATCATCTGTGGGTCTCAGCATGTGTTCTCCCTGGTGAAAAAGATGACTCTTATTCATTTACAAGAACATGGTAACAACAACAAAAATAGAAAAATGGACAGAGGCAAGCATTAGGTAATTCACAGAGAAGCAAACCCTAGGGCCTAAGTGTGGTCAGCAGAAATGACCACACCCAGGACCCATGACTGTGATGTGACATCATTCCCAGGCCTATTTTGGTAATTGGTAAGGGTGGAGAGTGAAGTCCCTAATTAGCCAGCCATGAGGCAATAGAGAGGAAGCTTACTCTGGCTGGGCCTACGCAGATGATCAAGTCTTCCCTAGATTCAGAGACTCAAGTGGCAGAGTTTGCCCCTCTTCCACTGGCTGTAACAGGTGAAAGGACTCAAAATTCTACAACCACAGGAGGATGATCTTGTAACAAGATGAGGTCACTTGTAAAAGGCCTTTCACTTTCTGAGCCTCCAGAAGGAGGGCAGGCTAGCCAAAACCTTGCTCTCCAGTGCAAGACTCAGCAAAGAGCAACTAACTCTGTGTGGACTTATGACTCATAAAAGATGTGAAATAAAAAATGACATTGCCTTAAGCTGCTAAGCAGGAAAATTTGTCACACACTAGAAAATGAGAAAGAAAGATGAAAGGATGCTTTATGTTACTAATGTGGAAGTGATGATGAACTATCCATTTCACTGAAGAGATTTAAAAATATAATTTCTACAGCTTGATTAATGTAGAGAAGATGCTGTTTGAGGACACATGAAGTATAGTTTTTGGGGCAGTGATCCAAATATGCCATTTAAAATGAAATGAAAACACATTACCTTGACCCAACATTTCATTTCTGGAAATATATTCATCAGAAAGGCAATTTTGGGTAGGGTTGTTACTTGTATCATTGGGACTCAGTACAGTAATGAACTCCATCATGTGATGGGCCCCCACCAACCAGCTAAAGCCTTGAGAGAAAGATCAACATTTTCCTAAGGAAAAGAAGCTCTCTGGTCATATTCCCACATTGCAAACTTGATCTCCCCTGGGCTTCCAGCCCACTGCTGACCCTGTAGGTTCCGTGTTTGTTAGCAGCCATCACCACCACAAGGCAATGTCGTGAAGTATATTCCTGTCTATAGATGCAGGCAGAAGAGGGCAGAGTGATAGGTGGATATGGACAACTTTTAGGTTCTTTGTCTCTGGAAAACCTTGCTTAATATGTGGCCTGCAAAAGACCACATATGCGAGCTGTTGCAATCTCTTACCTAGGAAAGATAGAGTCTGGTATCTCAGGTCAGCCAGGTTAACTGCCAGTTAAATACAAATAAATCAATATTTTTTAGAATAACATTTTGGAATCCAGTCTCTGTCTGTGGCCATTAACAATGTCCAGCATACAGTCAAAATTACTAGACATGTAAAGAAACAGAGCAGTGTGACTCATAATAGAGGAAAAAACCATCCATCGATATTCACCTGAGGTGAGTCCAAAGTTGGAATTAGAAGACATGAATTTTAAAGCAGTTACTTTATGCTCAAGGAAACAGAGAAAAATATCTTGAAGAATCCATAAATAGAAAAAAAGGGAAGATTTGCAGTGATCTGTGACACAATAGAAAATATTCAATACACAGAGTGTCAAAGGGAGGAAGTAAACTGTGAGGAAAAATTGGCTAAATATTTTAAAGTCTGGTAAAGACATAAATTTATAGATTTAAGAATTCTGGGAAGGAGATTTATTTTAGTGGCATAAGCACCTGCCTTGCAAGCATGCAGTTGTGAGTTCGATCCCCAGTACCAAAAAAAAAAAAGAATTGTATTGAAAGTCAGGTGAGATGAGGTGACACTTGTCTGTAGTCCTTGCTATTGAAGAAGTTGAGGCCAAGATTACAAGTTCAGGGTCTCACAAAACCTGTCTGGGCTGGGCTCAAATTTGAGATACTCTTGCCTCAACTTCTCAGATTAACCCTGGGATAACAGGCATGCATCACTACACCCAGCTAAGTGACTTTATTTATTTATTTATTTATTTATTTGCATTTAGGATTTTTGTGAGATCCTGTCTTAAAGAATAACAAAAGGGCTGTGGATATAGCTCAGTGCAAAGGCCCAAGGTTCAATCCCTAGTCCCTCAAAACATAAATAATTGAGTAACAGATAAATAAAAAAGAAAATTTCACACCTAGATACTAAGTGTGACAGTCTGTAGTCAAACTGCCAAAAACAAAGTGCAAACAGAAAATCTTGAAAGCAGCTGGGAGGAAATGGCACATTACTAACAGGAAGACAACACACCATCACTAACTTCTCTGGAAACAGTAGAGATAAAACAAATGTGGAATACCACTTTACAAGTGTTAAAGAAAAAATCTATCTAGAGAAAATATTCTTTAGAAAATGAAGTCAACAAAATAGTCTACCCATAACCTCTACTGGAATGCATATTAAAGAACATGAATTAGAACTATGTCAGTTAACAGGCAGAATGAGAAACAGTTTTATGCAAATGGGAAAAGAATTAATATGTTTGTCTACATTTTGTGTGTTTGCACTTGCAGTGGTGTGACATAGGATACATGGTGAGACTGCCCCAGGTGTATACTGTGCTTGGTTGTATTGCCTGTAGTGAATTTCATAACAATAATGAAAATAGCTAGAGTTTTTTTTTGTTTTGCTTTTTACTGTCACCATGCCTCAGAAATTCTAGACAATGTCAGTAGCTAGGCATTGTTATCATCTTTTTCATTAGTGTCTTTGAAGGCAAAGGTTTTGGATTTTAATGAAGTGCAGTTTGTCAATTTTGTCTCTTAAGAATCATGATTTTGGTGTTGTATCTAAGAACCATTTGCCTGTGTTAGTTCACAAAGATTTTTTGCTATAGTTTCTTCTGGCATATGATATTTTGAGAGAGAGAGAGTTTGTGTTGAGTTGTAATAAAAAGGTCTACATTCATCTTTTTTTGCATGTGAATATACAATTTTTCCAGCATTATTTGTTGAACACAGTACTTTCCTCCTTGGTAATTTTTTTGAAAATTAATTGACTATAATGGGAAAAGATTATTTCTGGGTTCTTAATTCTGTTCCATTAATCTGTAAGGCTATGCTTAATTCCAATTTTCTTGATTGCTGTGGAAATGAGGAAACGTAAATCTTACAGCTTTTTTTTCCTTATTCAAAATTGTTTTGGTATTTTGGATCATTTCTGGTTTCTTATAAATTATAGTTCCAGATTTTTGTCATCTAACAGTTTTGAATCTTCCAGTTCAGAACTTGGGCTGCCTCTCCATTCATTTAGGTCTTCCTTAATGCCTCTCAGGATTTGTAGTTTTCAGTCTGAAAGTTTTTCACTTATTTAAACTTTATTCTTAAGGCTTTTTAAAAAATTTGATGCTATTGTGAATGGAACACTTTTTAAATTTGATTATCTGATTAATATGCAAACTATCAAGGCAAGTGTGGTAGTGCATGCCTGTAGTGCATGCCAACACTCAGGATGTTGGGTTCAATGTGCTACATCACTCGAGGCCAGCTTGGGCTACATAGTGAGACTTTATCTCAAAGCAAAACAATAGTTATTGGTGATATGTAGACATATAGCAGATGTTATAATACTGTTTATGGGCCCTGTGACTTTGAGCTTACTAGTTTCAGTTGTGTCTTTGAAGGATTTCTGAGAATTTTGTACATAACATAATCTGCAAATACAGTTTTACTTCTTCCTTTCCCATACAGATGCCCCTTTTCTGTTGGCGTTGTCTTATTACACCAGTTAGGTCTTCCATACAGTGTGAATAGAGGTGGAGAGAATAGATATTCTTGTGTTAGTTTTACTCACTGAGGGAAAGCTTTTCCTCAGTCTTTAATCTTTTTGATGTTGGAGAGATTTTTTATAGCTCTCCCTTGTTAAATTGAGGAAGTTATTTTCCATTTCACTTTGTGGAGACATTTTTATCATGAATGGATGCCAGATAGTTTTTTTTTTGCTTTTTCTGCCTATTGAGATGATTGTGTGCTTTTTGTACTTTGTTCTATAAATGGTATGTATTATTTGTTAGATGTTAAACCTACCTTGGATGTTAAGGTATAAATTCTTGAACATGGAGTACTTTTACATGTTGCTGGATTCTATTTGCTGATATTATGCTTGCTTAAGATTTTTATATCTATACTCAAGAGGTCATTGGGCTATAGGTTTTAGTAGATGGTTTTGTTATGATATAAGATAATATTGGCATCATCAGATGAATTCAGAGTTATTCTAATATTTGGTGGTATTTCCTCTTTCAATACTTGCTAAACTTTACCCATGACCTTTTCTTTTTTGGTTCTGGGAATTGAACACAGGACCATGCAGATGCCAAGCAGATTTGGTGCTGCTGAGCTGTATCTTCAGTCACCAATTGCCTTTTCTTACAACATGATTTTAATTACTAATTAAATGTCTACTTATAAGACAATTCAGATTATTTTTCTTCTTGAGCCAGTTTTGGTAGTTCATGCCTTTATAGGAATTTATTCATTTTTCCTAAGCAGTCTCATTTATTGGCAGAAATCTGTCAATAGTATTATTTTATAATCTTTTTAATGCCCTTGGAATCAGTAGTGATCGCTTACTATTATTCCTTCCCTCTGTCTCGGCACAGCTCCAGAGACTCGGAGGAATTTAGATGCAGCACTGAGGTTTTTCAGGCCCCTGCCAGGAGACTCATGGTATGAGTGAGGACAAGCCCAGGGATGCAGGACCCAGGTGGCTTTCTGTAGCCCTCATGGCATCTGAAGCCATCTGAGTTCTGCAGTCAGTGCTGCCTTTCTGGGAACAGACCATCACTGTTTCCTGGGCTCATTCTCACACTTTATACTATCAAGCTCCATGCCTGTCATTTATTTTGATTTCCCTTAAAGATGGAGGCTACTGTAACATTGTGATGATGTTCAGGAGGTAAAAACAATCATTATAATAAGAATGAATGGAAGCCAATGCACAAAATCAGCCTTTCAAAAAATGCCTTTATACTCCTTTGAAATACACCACACACACATGAAATAGATGTAAAACACATTGTTTTGAAAAAGCATGCAGTAGGAATTCAGTTGTTCTGTGTGCTAGTCACGAAATTTACACATTCATCATAATAAGATTGAATGTAAGCCAATGCACAAAACATGCTTTCCAAAAAACATCTTCATACTTCTTGTCAAATACACTGCACACACATGAAATAGATGTAAAATGCAGTGTTTTCAAAAACCATGCAGTAGGAATTCAGCTGTTCTCTGTGCTACACAAGAGATTTACACATTCATCATAATAAGAATGAATGGAAGCCAATGCACATAACACACTTTCTGTAAAGTGCCTTTATACTTCTTGGGAAAAACACTCCACACACATGAAGTAGATGTAAGATGCAATGCTTTGATAAAGCATGCAGGAGGAATTCAGTTGTTCTGTGTGCTACTCAAGAAATTTACACATTCATCATAATAATAATGAATGGAGGCTAACCCACACAACCCGATTCCTACAAAATGCACTTATACTTCTTGTAAAATACACTGTACACACTTCAAATAGAAGCTAAATGCAGTGGTTTTACACTGCATGCAGCAGAATTCAGGCATTCTCTCAGCTACACAAGAGATTTACACATTCATAACAATAAGAATGAATGGAAGTCAATGCGGAAAAAACACTTCCTACAAAATGTCTTTGTGCCTCTGGTGAAATAAACTGTACACAGTTAAATAGAAGTAAAACACAGCATTTTGGAAGTGCATTGAGTAGATCTTCAGTTGTTCTTTCTGTCAGACAACTGATTTAATCATTCACCATAATAAGAATGAATGGAAGCCAATGCACAAAACCCACTTTCCTCAAAATGCCTTTATACTTCTAGTGAAATACACTGCACACACTTGATATAGAATCACAATGCAGTGTTTGAAAAGAGCATGCCACAGGAATGCAGTAGTTCTGTCTGCTACAAAAGACATTTACAGATTCATTATGAGAAGAATTAATGGAAGCCAAAGCACAAAACCCGCTTCCTACAAAATGCCTTTATGCTTCCTGTGAAACACACTGCACACACTTGACATAGAAGTAAAATACAATGTTTTGAAAGTGCAAGCAGTAGTAATTCAGTTATTCTGGCTGCTAAACAAGAGATTTACACATTCATTATAATAAGGATGAAATAAGGCCAATGCACAAAAACAGCTTTTCAAAAAATGACTTTATACTTCTAATGAAATACACTGCACAAGCATAAAATAGATGTAAAACACAGTGTTTTGAAAAAGGAGGCAGCAAGAATTCTGTAGTTCTCTGTGCTACACAAGTGATTGACACATTCATAATAAAAGAAGAAATGGAAGCCAATGCACAAAACCCACTTTCCACAAAATGCCTTTATACCTCTTGTGAAATAAACTCCACACACATGAAATAGATGTAAAACACATTGCTTTGAAAAATCATGCTGCAGGAACTCTGTTGTTCTGTGTGCTGCTCAAGAAATTTACACATTCATCATAATAAGAATGAAGGGAGGCTAATGCACACAACCTGCTTCCTAGAAAATACATTTATACTTCTTTTGAAACAAACTGTGCACACTTGAAATAGAAGCCAAATGCAGTGGTTTCACAGTGCAAGGAGCAGGATTCTGTATTTCTCTCTACTACACAAGAGATTTACACATTCATCACAATAAGAATGAATGGAACTCAATGTGCAAAAAACACTTCCTAAAAAGTGCCTTTATGCTTCTGGGGAAATAAACTACCCTCACTTAAATAGAGGTAAAATGCAGTGTTTTGGAAGTGCATTCAGTAGACATTCAGTTTTTCTTTCTGCCAGAAAACTGATTTACTCATTCATCATCATAATAATGTATGGAAGCCAAAGTACAAAACACAATTTCCTGAAATGCCTTTATACATCTAGTGAAACACACTGAACACTCTTGATATAGAGTCAAAATGCAGTGTTTGGAAATAGCATGATGCAGGGATGCAGTAGTTCTGTCTTCTACAAAAGATATTTGCAGATTCATTATAAAAGAAATGAATGGAAGCCAAAGCATGAAACATGCTTCCTAAAAAATGACTTTATACGTCCTGTGAAATGCACTGCAAAGACTGCACATAGAAGGAAAATGCAATGTATTGAAAGTCCATGCAGTAGGAATTCAGTTATTCTGGCTGCTACAGAAGAGATTTACACATTCATTATAATAAGTACGAATGGAAGCCAAATCACAAAACCTGCTTCCTACAAAATGCATTTATACTTGTTTGTGAAAAACACTGAGGACAATTGGAAAAGAACCAAAATGCAGTGCTTGGAAAGTACATGCCACAGGAATTCACTTGTTCTGTGTGCTACACAAGAGATATACGCATTCATCATAATAAGAATGCATAGAAACCAATGCACGAAACATGCTTTCCACAAAACGCCTGTAGAGTTCTTGTCAAATACACTACACACACACGAAATAGATGTAATATGCAGTGTTTGGAAAGCCATGCAGTAGGAACTCAGCTGTTCTGTGTGCTACACAAGAGAGTTACACACTCATCATCCTAAGAACGAATGGAAGCCAATGCACAAAACCCGCTTTCTGCAAAATGCCTTTGTACTTCTTGTAATACACTCCACACACATGAAATAAATGTAAAACGCATTGTTTTGAAAAAGCATGCAGTAGTAATTCAGTCATTCTGTGTGCTACTCAAGAAATTTCCACATTCATCATAATAAGAATGAATGGAGACCAATGCACACAACCCGCTTCCTACAAAATGCACTTATAGTTCTTGTGAAAAACAGTGTGCACACTTCAAAGAGAAGCAAAATGCAGTGGTTTCACCATGCATGCAGCAGGATTCAATAGTTCTCTCTGCCACAAAAGAGATTTACACATTCATCACCATAAGAATGAATGGAAGTCTAAGAGCAAACAACGCTTCCAAAAAAATGCCTTTATGCTTCTTGGGAAATAAACTGCATGCACTAAAATAGAAGGAAAACACAGTGTTTTGGAAGAGCATTCAGTAGATATTCAGTTGTTCTTCCTGCCAGATAACTGATTTAATCATTCATCATCATAAGAATGAATGGAAGCCAATGCACAAAACCCGCTTTCCTCAAAATGCCTTTATACTTCTAGTGAAATGCACTGTACACACTTGATATACAATCAAAATGCAGTGTTTGGAAAGAGCATAATGCAGGAATGCAGTAGTTCTCTCTGCTACAAAAGACATTTTCAGATACATTATACAAGGAATGAATGGAAGCCAAAGCACAAAACGCGCTTCTTAAAAAATGCCTTTATACTTCCTGTGAAATACATGGCACACACTTGACATAGATGTAAAA
>PVLA01020122.1:0-10855 GCA_004027455.1 Hydrochoerus hydrochaeris
GAGAGCAAAATGAAGTGCTTGGGGTCACTGGCTGCTGGGAAATCAGCAGGTTTTTCCAGATCCCCAGTTTTTGACTTAGCAACCATTTTGCAGCTTACTGTTTCCTTAGCTATAAGGAGGAGGCTCAGTGCTGCCCATTAGCACCAGATTCAGGGACAGAGGCTGTGGCTGTGGTAAGAACATGGAGAGGAGACTGACTTCTCAGCAAGGCTGAGAGGGACTCCCCTTCCTTGGAGGGGACACTGCTGGCATCTGCTCCTCAGAGTTCAAGAAATGCATTGCATAAGACAATACAAATGAGCATCTATAGCTATCAAGAAGAGGGCCTGAGAAAGAGGAATTGGATGTCACTCTGGGTGAAAAACAAAGAAAAAAACCCTTAAATTTATCTCTTATACTTGGTGCAAACTAACTTATTTCCTATTCTTGGTGGAAACAACCCTTCGTATAAATTTAAGCTACTGCAGAAAAAATCAGTTGCATTGACAGTAACCTAAGAGTGCATTGGTGAACATTTTCACCTGTGACCAAGCAGTATTATATTTTTATCTTCTCCCTCTGAACTCAGTGACCTCTGCATGAATCCAAAATCCTTGACAAGACACAGACTAGGTTGATCAGTCTTAGCATCTTGCATATATCTCCTGCTTTTCCATACAACATGCCCATGTGAGAGAAACCCAAAATTTTGACAATCATGATAATCCCTTTACCTCATCTCTGATACTTGGTACAAGCTGACTTTTCTTTTTGGAGACCTCTTCTCTCACCATTGATGTGGCTCCTCAATCTAACAGATGCAACAGACAGGGCCGTTATTGGTAAGTTCCCTATGTATGCTGATAAATGAGTGACCCATCAGCAGCTTACTTTACCACCACATATATGTCAGTTATGGCAATCAACACACGGTTCTTTTTATTTGTTCTGATGTTGGTGTCCCATTCCAAAGTTGGAGACATAAGATAAAATTTTGCGGCTCAAGTTTTATTTATTCAAACATTATACTGAGATACAGGTGATCAACCAGGAGAACATAAATGACAACAACTTAGTGTGTTTCCTCTAGGAAGTGACTCAAAAACTAAATCCCAATGGAAGAAGTTCATGCAGAAGGAAAAGGAAAGAGGAATACACGTGGGGAAGGAGACCTGGAGGGAGAGCAGGCAGTGTCAGGGCGCAGCAGCGTGGAGAGGACTCGCTGGCAGGGGAAACTGACAGCCACTGTCAGCACAGACCTTAGAGTTGTCCCATCTAATTGGGAACAGAGCAAGAGAATTTACGCGCCAGTTCATGCCACCACTGGTTAAGGGCAGCTGTCAAGATGATCAGCTTAGCACATGCCACCACCCACATCGTGGGCTGTACTGTGATTTTAGGTGTAAAAGATCTTGGGAAAACGATTACGTGTGACACTTGGGACTCAATTAGCTTTCCCACAGCATAGCAGGAAGAGCAAGAGTAGATGAATGTCCAGTATCAGTGCTGAAGTGTCTGTCACCAGAGACCCGGGGCTGTGGAACCAGGTGAGCCTGGCTCCATCCCGACCATGAAGACTGAAGGGCCAGGCGAGCTAACACAACACTGGCAGTTAGAACAGCAGAATTGGCCAAACGTTTAGAGCTGGATGGCACCGGAAATGAGGGAGGTGGGAAATCTGTGTCTCTAGGCTTCCTAAGCTGTGTCTTCTGGGGTCCTCCTTTCCATTGGTCCAGATTTGTTCTCAGTAAACCACCTCTCATTACCCAGTTTGGTTCCTAGTCACTGTTGTTCTTGTGATGGGTACTGAGAACCTGAACATGGAAATCCTTGCTGCTTGACTTTTTCTCCTGGGAGGGAATGGGGACAGGTACAGTGTACAGCCTGTGTCTGGATGTTGGCCTTTCTACCCTGAGCTTGGGAAAGGAGGACAAGTGGGACACTCAGCTCACGACAAGAGAATGTGGCAGAACACAGAGGAAGCAGAACCAAAGCTGAGCTGCCAGGGACTTAGGGAAAAGAACAAAGTCAGACGCGATGGTTTCTTCTGATGGCCTTTGCTTTAGTCAGCTGATAGGATTAACTCAAATGCGGAAGATACCCACAATTTCCCTTTACTAGCACTTACCCATTTCCTTCAGATGATTATTCAATATAATCCACTGTAGAAATTCGTGTTGCTTTTACAGGTAAATGACTCTGCAGTATCTTTCACAGGATCTATAACTCACCAATAGCATGAGACCTATTTGCAACAGTTAGTATTAATACAATTCAAAATAATAACAATAGATGTTAAGGATTCTGACTGCTAAAAAATATAAAGTGCTAACTAAAAAAGGTAAGGACACTTTGGATACATATTTTAAAGCATTGTTTTGTTCATCTTGAATTTCTACAGTCAAAAACCTATGATAAAATGCTTCTGAAAATCTAAAATAAAAAGCTGTTAACAGATAATTTGCTGTTAGAGAAAAAAACAAATTACTGATCTAAATATGAAAATATGTTCATTCTTTTTTGCACTTCCATACATGTGAATAAAGGCATGCTGTTTTTGTGATTTATAAAACTGACAAATGTTAGAAGTTAAGTTTGTAACGTTGAGCAATCCTAATGGGAATGAGAATGTATGCATTTGTTGAGGAAAGTGAAACTCACATTAAATTATGCAGTACAGAATATCAGAATCGAGAAATTTTCAAATAAATATTACTTCTCTGTTTTTAAAGTATATCCAAAAATCATTCACCAATAAATCTTATCAATGACTACTATGAGTTCACTTGTAGCATTCTGAGAGGTAAAGAAAACTTGTCAGAGGAAGAATGGAATCATGCTGGAATCTTCAAATTTCCACTTCTGAATATTCTTTGACCATTTCATTTTTAGTAACTACAGAAATTCTGTTTTTTATATTTTATTTGAAAGATAATAAAACCAAACCAAAAAAATAAAGGCAATCAGAACAGAAAAATGAAAGCAATTCAGGACTTCAAAACAAGAAAACAGGAAATCTACAATGGCTACCATCATGTCTCTTGTTTTCTTCAAAATAGCTGTCCATACTATCAGATATAATAAAATCAAACAAACCAAAACAGAATAAAAGCAATCAAAACAAAGCAATGAAAATTCTTGTCTAAAAACAAGCAAACCTTAAAAGTAATGAATTTTATTTGTATCAGAGACTTCTCTTCCTCTTTGATTCTCTGAGAAAGATAACTTGTACTCTATCCTCCTAGTTTAGTAAATCAGAACTATTAACCCATAGTATTTTAGAAGTTATGAAATGACTGTGCATGTTACTCCATAAATAAAATTGTATAAAAACATAAAACCATACCGGAAGGCATGAAGTGAAGGCACAGTAGTGACAGTCATCATGAGTCATTCATAACAGTTCTTGAAA
The DNA here is from genome assembly GCA_004027455.1 of Hydrochoerus hydrochaeris. Lineage (NCBI taxonomy): Eukaryota > Metazoa > Chordata > Mammalia > Rodentia > Hydrochaeridae > Hydrochoerus > Hydrochoerus hydrochaeris. The sequence goes on from PVLA01020122.1 coordinate 3,392, forward strand.
CAATGAGGAGCCAATCATACATAATTAACCAAAACAAACAATGTGGCTTCTAAATTCTGAGCTAAAGTTTCTCAGGATGTGTATTATTCCAATTTCTATTTCACCTAAAGTTTGTATCAAATTTATGCAGATTAGAAGGCCTTAAATTTGCTGTTGAAGTGGTTATATAAAAACTCATCACTTACCTCATCTTGCATTATAGGGAATCAATCTTAAAGGATTTAAATATTTTCAATAACTAAGTTACTTTCTTGAGGGAAAAGAGAGCCTCAGACATTGCCCTAGCTTTGTTTAATTAGGATAAGAACCCTAATAAAAAGTGGTAATCAAACATACATCAGATGACAGACCATTTCTTTGAAGACAAACACTTCTCAGATATGAAGAAGCAGGTAATGAAGGGAAATATTTTTAAAATAGGAATACACAGCATTGAGCTTAACACAGCATTGAACTTAATACTGAATGTTAACTAATTGTGTATTTTTAAAAATTTTGTTATTATTTAAAGAGAAACAAAAGCATGTAAAGGTTAGAGATAATACAGAATTCCAAAAAAAAGTTAAACAATAAGAAATCACTGGTTAATAACTTACATATTGTCCTCTTAGAAATAGTTGTTCAAGTTACAACATTAGAGCATACAAAGTGGATAGTCAAACAGTGAGAGTGTAAACAGCTACGCATGCATGAATCTCTACATGTATTTCTATCTTTTCTGTATTAGAGGGAAAAACAAAAGTTAGCAAGACAAAACAAAAAAAATTCCTATAAAAATATGAAACCAAAAAGTCATATAAAACCACAGTACAAGGTGATCTACAATAATTACTGTGCTGTTTCTTATTATCTTCAATAGAATTTCTATATCATCAGGCATAATTGAATATAGCAGTATAATTGAATAAAGCAGTAAATAACAATATTGGTAAAAATAAAACATTGTAGACAGTGTAAAACTTCAAAGGCAGGTAATAATCAAACCAGAGTGGATATTCTAGTGAATCTTGTCATCTTAAGTGCAGTTGCCTATACTCTCAGACTTGATACTATCAATCATAACAGCTTTGAATAAAATCTATCAATACTAAATAGCGATCCAACAAACCAGATTTGATTACTATCAGTCGTGGTAAAACAGTATAGGTTTTACAGAGCTTTAGATTAAGTTAATAAGAAATTAAGGATGATTACCATACTATATCCTGTTATTTTGGAGATTGCTGTCTGTGCCCTCAAATCTAGTACAGGTAGAATGACTGGAACAGAATATAATACATCTAAGCAGAGTAGTGTGAGTAATGTGGGTTTTAAATCCTGGTTCACTATTAACAATATAGTGTATCAAGGCCATCTATGTTAGTGATTCTAGTTATCCTCCTCTGCCTCATTTCTGCTATGCTATTTTTCTACCTTTGACTAGTTTTCTCTTTCATTCTACTACCTGCCCCACTCATTGAGGCCTTTCTGCCACTGTTCCTAAAATCCTGTTTGTTTTTTTTCTCTCTCTAGAATGTCCTTCAATATTCTCATTAGGGTTGGATTGGTGGTCACAAACTCCCCCAGTTCTTCTTTGTCATGGAAGCATCTTGTCTCTCCCTTAATTTCTAGTGACAGTTTTACATGATACATCAATCTGGGCTGGAGGTTATTTTCTTTCAGGGCTTGGAAGACTTTACTCCAAGCTCTTCTTGATCTGATGATCTATGTCAAGAAGTCAGCAGTGATTCTGATGGGCTTACCTTTATAGGTAATCTGTTTCTTTTCTCTGATGGCTTTTAATATTCTGTTTTTATATTGAATTTCTGGTATCTTGATTATTATATGTCTGAGTGTAGAACTGTTTTGGTTGTAGGTGGTTGGAGTTCTGTATGCCTCACATAACCGAATGTCATTTTCTTTTTCCATGCTTGGGAGGTTTTCTTTAATTATTTACATGAGTAGTCTTTGAAATTCACCTGTATGTATTCCTACTTCTTCATTCACATTTCTTATTCTTAAATTGTAGATTCTCTTGTCATCTTCTAGCCTTTGTATTATTACTGCCTGTTTCTTTGTTATTTTTAAGAGATCTTTCCTTTCTTGATCACACACTGCAAACTTGTCTTCAAGTTTTGATAGTCTATCCTTAGTTTCTTTTAAGGCATTTTGCCAGCTTTCAATGGAGTTTTTAATTTCCTGGAAGTCTCTTTGAATCTGCTTCATGTATTCTATACTTTCTTTATAATCTTTATCAAATATTTCTTTTCTTTTATTGTGTTCCTCCCTTTTTCCATCTGTATCATCCTGAGAGATGCTTCCTGAGAGCATTTATTTTATTAATCTAATCATATCTTGCTTTACATGATTTAATATTTCAGTTTTGAGCTCATCTACAAGGTCCCAAAGATGTCTCTGAATGTCCATTAAAGCCATGTCTGATGTGTGTTTGCTGCCCTCAGTCTCCTTTGATTTTCCTTCTCCTGGCTCAGTGATCTCAGAGATCTGGGCTGGGGTCCTACTCCTGCCTCTCTCTCCTGTCATGGCCCTGGCTGCTTCCACACGGATTACAGTGCAGGTCCCAGACCCCTTCTCTGTTGGCCACATTTCCTCCGAAGCATGCTGGCAAGGAAACTCCACCCTCTCCTGCCTGCTCTTATCACTGAGGTATAAGCAGTGGCTGTATTTGCCTGCCCCTCCCCACAGGGCAAGCCAAACTTCAGGGGCCTTAACCTGGTTAGTGCCTGCTAGGCAAAGGGAATCAATTTGGGATGGCTCATTGGGTCCTAGCCAGGGGCTCAGCCCAGTCCAAGAAAATCCCACGAATCTGCTCTTGGGAGGGAGGAACCAACTGAAGTCACTGTTGCTCCCAGTTCAGGCTCCTCCTGCCCAATTCCAACATGTCACCCATTTGGTTGCGCCCTTCCCATGGTGGGGGTCTCATTCCTAGCACTGACCATGGATTAATGAAGGTCCCTTTGCCAGCTCCACTCCCCTTTTCACCAACCCCCCGACCTCAGCACTGCTGTGCTTCCTGTGAGTGGCAACAGGAACCAGTTTGGGCAGTTCTGCCAGCCAGTGCAGATTCAGACCTTTGCAAATTTGGCAGGTAGCCACAAATGAAAACGCTGTGTCCCGTAATTTTTAGCTGTTTCAGTTGTAGTCCCAAAGTTGAGTTTTTTACATTTTAATTTCTTCCTGTGTCAAGAGGATCCATCTCCCTCTGTCTGGGTCTCTCAAGGGTGTTTTCTTCTGGCAAATGAGTTGTTTTTCCTGGGAGGTTTTGTATGTTATAGCTCACTGATTGGCCATCTTGTCTTCTCCCTTCTACTATTTTTAATTAATTTTATTTTTATGCTTATGATATACATATTGATGACATTTATCACGAGGAATTTATACCTCTGCATAATACATCTTGATTCTTCTCTTTTCCCCATTGCCATCTCCTCCCTTAAACCCTTCTTCCCCTCCTTATTTACCAAAGCTTTGTTTCCATTTTTTCCTTCTGGTCTCTCTTTTTTTCCTTCTTTCACTTCCCCCTTCTTCCCTACTTGTTCCACTACCCATTTGAACATTTGCTTCCTACTTCCCAATGTCGCTCATCCATTTTGGCCCTTATTTGCCCTTTCAGTTTCTCACACAAGAGGAGCAATGTGGCATTTACACATGTGTGTCTGATTGCCCTTACAAGTGTGGTCTCAAGATTAGTCACACATTAGGATGGAAATGATTTTGTCAGGTGAGGAAATGAATCAGTTCCTAACATGGAGTAAGCTAAAAAGGAAAGGGACATAATGTGCTTACAATTATTGATACTTCTTATATTTTTGAGGAATTCTGAAGACCACAATGACACACTTGGCTACAGAAGATGACAGCTTTCTCAGGCACCAACTGACAATGACAAGCCCTGATGACCTGACGCCTCCTGCAGCTGTCCAGCTGTGCTATGAAAATGTGAAGCTCCTACTCCCCGGGCCCCCCGCCTGGTCCTCTCCCTGGTTCTGCAAGGCCTTGAGAAGACTTCCTTTGCTGGTCATGGGCTGTCAGATAGCTGCATCCTTCGTGACTAACTTAGGAATCTTTCAGATTCTGGATCCTAATGCAAATAGAGTGGTATGAAGATAGAAGTGGATGCAAATTATACTTCCCAGTTAAATATTTTAGCAGTCGAAATGACTGATACATGTATACCATCTGAAAATGAATCTAAAAGTGTGCATAGATTTATTCTTGCAATTTTTACTGAAATGTTCTGAAATGTGTATTTGAAGGATGAAGATATCAAGCTGATTCAAAACCCAGGTAGACAAGCACAGCACCTCAACAACACAAAAAGTGGCCGGACGTCAGAACTGCTCTAATAGGACCAGAGAAAAATTCCAAGTTCCAAAATTAGCAATCAGAAAGAAAGAAGGGATACATATAATAAAAGCAATCTTGGAGAAATATTCTGCTGCAATAACACTGATTTAAGACTTCAGATCCAAAGTATCTATCTCAGGCATAGAGGATAAACTGCCTTCCAATAAGCTTAAAATGAGAATCTTAAAAAACTCCAAGAAGAATAGCTCAGGGAAGCTAATTCAAACAAAAGAATGAATATCATATTTTGTCAGACTTCACATACATAAGTATACTTGTTCCTGGAAAGTAGTACAGAAATAATTTAAAATTTTGAAGGACTTTTTGACAGAATGAAAAGCCCAGCTATAATTGATATTACAATACAAGTAATATGAAATCTTTCATGACTAACTTAGGGATAAACCTGATATGTGATCACAGTAACAGCTAATAGACAGTCATGGATCTATAGGCCCAGGCTAGCCTGATCTAAGGTGAAGAATTCTGGCAGTGCTCAGAAAGGAGAGCTTACCTGTGGCCAGTTGTCAAAGCAGTGAGGGTGGTCATCCAGGCTGTCCCGAAAGGGCTTGTCTTTACCCTGTGGACAACCAGATATCACAGAAGTGTGACCAACCCCCTACACATATTTACATGGTCTTATCTGGACTAACTTATTTCTTGCATCTACAAACAATCAACTAGATCATTCTATGTAGTATTTTTTTTATTTTAAAGAGAAGTAAAAACCAATAAAAATGATACAGAATTTCAAAACAAGATCACAGGAAAGTGACAATGGTGATCATATTGCATATTATTGTCTTCAAAATAATTGCTCAGATTACCAGATATAGGCAAGCAAAATTTATCACATAATATAAATAATAATTTTTCTTTTCAGTGAACTAATAGAATGAGTAGTACAGTTATCTTAGCAGTTTCTTTCCCTTTAACAATATCTATTGCACTTTTGGATCTTATTTACTCTTTTATTTCTTATGCTAGGGAGACAATAAATGATTTACACATGCAAGTCTGATTTATTTCACTTATGATTATGGTCTCCAGTTGCATCCCTTTAACTAAAAAACCCTTGAATTTATATTTTTTTTAAAGCTGAGTAGTAACCCATTTCATAAAAACACTGCATTTTTCTTATTCATTCCTTGGTTGATGGGCATTTGGGTTCTTTCCGATATTTAGCAATTACTAATTATGCTGCTATAAACATGGGTGTACATATATCACTGTGGTATGATGTTTTCAATTCTTCTGGGAAAATACCCAGAAGGGGAACAGTCTACAGTCTGAACAACAGTGGAGAACTGTTACCTTTTCCCCACAGCCCCACCAGTGTTTGTTACTGGATGATTTTTTTGATGAGGTAATTTTGTCTTTAGATCCAGACACAACTACAAACACACTCAGACAAATATACTCTTATCTTTGACAAAAGAGCCAAACATGTTCACTGGAAGAAAGATAGCCTCTTTAATAAATGGTTCTGGAAAACACAGATTTTCCACATACTGAAGACTAAAACTAGACACATACCAATCACCATGCACATTTTTTTTTAACCAAAGACAAAATGCATCAAAGCTCTAAATACTAAAAAAAAAAACGCTAAATCTCCTGGAAGAGAAAGTAGGTAAATTCTTGAAGACACAGGGATAGGCAGAGAGTTTAGGAACAAAAACCAAACCCCACAGGAAATACTTGAAAGAATCAGCAACTGGGATCTCATCTTATTAAAAAGTTTTTGCACATCAAACCAAGTCACCAACAGAGTGAAAAACTCTCAAATTGGTAAAAAAAAATTTAGGTAACTGTTCCTCAGACAAAGGACTTCTACATAGAACATCTAAAGAATAAAAAAAGGCCCCCCCAAATCAAAGACTCACTCTAAAAATGGGCATCTGAGATGAATACACACTTCTTAGATGAAGAAATACAAATGGGAGATAAACGCATGTAGCAATATTTTGTGAGTCTACCATGAGTTTAATTGTTGGGTGGTAAATTGAAGTGGGAAAGTACAACATTCATTGTGAATTTTTCTGTCCTGGAACTCAATAAACAATGCTCTACTCTTACAGAAGTAGGCTCTTTCCAGAAGACAGTTCTAGAACAGCTCGATTTCATGAATCTTCACAGTAAAATAGTGCAAATTTAACATTTGTAGTCTCTTCAACTTTCATAATGACAACCATTTTGAATATAATACTCCACACAGAATCTTATTTATTTAATTTATATATCCATATTCTTACATAAAGTTATTGAGATATGTCCATATATTAAAAAAAACCACAGTTTTAATTCAGGAAGCAAGTATTGGCAAGAATATTACATGTATAGTGGAAGGTTTCTGTAGCAGACATAAAAATAAACAAAAAAAGGACATTCTTTGCAGGCTTTTAAAGGAAATAAATACATAAAACAGATCATCAGAACACAGACCAGAATCTGATAGGATGAACAAAGTGGTTCCTAAACAGAGGACGCTAGAAATGTATCCACATATTTTTGTTTCACACTTTTGTACATGGAAAAATAAAAGAAAATTTCCAAGCTGGTATAAAAAACAGCAACTAAAGGTACATACAATTCATACACAATATTATTCAAAAATAGCAATATGTGCTGAATCTTTGTTGGATCTTTGAGCAAAACTGTTTGTAGTTTGACTGTTTGAATATTTACTATGTACCCTTTAACTTTGTAACTAGAACAACTACATCCAGGATGACAGTATGTAATTTATAAATTACTGATTTCTTAGTGGGGCTTTTTCTCATTCTCCTTTTTCTTTCTTTCTTTCTTTTAGAATTCTGTGTTGTTGCTACCCTTTTTTCTGTTTTTTTTTCCTTCTCTTTAAATAAAATTTTAAAAATGTATAATTGCTATTGTAAAAAAAGAGGAAATAGGAAGCGCTATAAAAGATATAGCTGCATGTATGTTTAGATGTGTGGGATTGATGACCATATTTCTAGGTTCTTGTTGGATTGTTGAACAGATCTGTTTGCACTCTCACTGCTTTAGTGTCCACTTTGTGTGCTTTAATTCTGTAACTTGAATAACTATTTCTAAAAGAACAATATGTAATGTATCAACTAGTGATTTCTTACTATT
>PVLA01020123.1:0-10857 GCA_004027455.1 Hydrochoerus hydrochaeris
TTTTTTCTCTTTCCCTTTCTGTCTTTGAACGGGACTCTCCCTAAATGTGGTAGTCATGTGGCAATGTATTTTTTGGTGCCGAGATTGTTTTCTAGTTTCTCAGATGAAAAGCCACTTTGTCATAAGAGGGATTGTGCCCAGAGCCTTATCCGTGTCTACCTTTAACATGATTTTGATGATGAAATTGAAGGCTTTTAAATTGATGAGTCTCATTGTTTTGGACTTGAATAATGCAATGAGATTCCAGCGGGAACGTCAGATGGAGTGTGTGTCTTTCACATGTGACTGGGTGCAAATCTTTAGGGGCCAGTGGATGAACTATGTTGACTTTAATAATCCCCCCAAAAGTGTACACATTCTAATCTTCTATGTCACTTTATATAGCAAAGGAGACTCTGTGTATGTGATTTGAAGACTTTTAGATGGGAAGATTGTCCTGGATAATAAAACTGGATGAAACATAATTACAAAAATAATTAATTATAGGGCCTAGTAAAAGAAAGAGATAATAAAAGAAAGAGATGTGACAATAAAAGCAGAGTTTGAAGTAGTTATTTATTAATGTTACAAAATACAGACATCCTCTAGAATGTGAACAAGGCAAGGAAATGTACTCTTTCCAGAAAAAATCATATTTATTATCTCTATTTTATTTTAAAGATAATGAATTTGTGTTTTATAAGGCCATAAGTTCTGAATAATGTTTTTCATTCAAAATAGCAAACTAATATTCAGATCCATTATGTTTATCTATTTTTAAATACAAACATGGAGTTAGATATTTATAAAATAGATTTTTTATTAACCATTTACTATATATAAAACTGGGAAATACTTATTGCTATTTTTGAAAGTAAACTTTTGTGTGTGTATGTATGTTTGTGTGTCTGTATGCATATGACTAAAAGGACTTTCACAGAGAGGGAAATTTAAATGTAATCTAAGTGAAAGTATTCTAGTACGATTATATCACCTTGAAGCATATATAATTATGGCAACTAGGCTAAAATACTAAAAAATTTTATTGTATGGTGACTGAAAGAATTTCTAAGTTATTTCTGATCACCACAGTTGATAATGAAATAGTCATTTAAAAGTTTTGGCCTAAAGATATGACCTTTTTAGTATTTAATAATAAAAATATTTTCTTCCAACTCTGCCAGAATGTAATCATATTTTTTATTGGTATATGTTTGCAGTACATCATGATTACATTTGTCATGAGGTTCTGGTACATGTAATAGAAATGTATTCTTTATAAATCTGAAAACAGTTTGAATAATTAATTTTTCTTTTCTAGCACTTCTTTAATGTGTGTTGATTTGTAAAATGTGTTCCTGGCTTGCCCTACTTCCTTTGTTTCAGTAGGTTTCCAGGGGATCCTTGTCATTGTACCAACTTTTATTTTATCAATTAATAGGAAGTTATTGTCCAAATTCATAATTTTATTACTTTTGTTGCACAGTTACTTTATTCCCTTTATCTCCTTCAGTATTTAATTCATGTTTCTATTTGAAATATCAGGAGCACATTTATAGTGGTGTTAGTAGCAGGAAATATGCCTAAAGATAAAACAATCTGAAGGGAGAATATTTGTTTTACATAGTTGGATGCACCAGTATTTGGTGCATAAATATTTATGATTGTTATCTTTCTTTCAGTTTTCCCTTAACAAGTATGCAGTATGTAGTGATATTTGTGTCTTTTCATCTTTTTTGCCTTGAGTTTCGTTCTGCATCCAAATAGAATAGTTACCTCCGCTGTTTTCTGGGTTCCTGTCATACACAGTATTGCTTTCCGTCTTTGACCTTCAATCTACAAATTTGTTTTTGAGTTAAATGTGTCCCTTCTATGCAGCATTTTGATGGTTCTTATTTCTTGATTCATTCTCTCAGTTTATTTCTTTTGATTGATGTATTCAGATTATTTACATTGATGATGATAACTGATATGTATTGGATTATCCTTGTCACATTACTTTCCTGTTGTTGGTTCCCTGGCTTTTCACTCTGTTTAATTGCTTGCTTTGCCTGGAGGCTTTTTTCTATTGATGATGTTGGAGTTGTGGTCTTTGTTATCTCTTCTAAAATATCATTCAGAACACATTGTAGAACTGCTTTGATGATCATAAATTTCAATCGTTCTTTTTCATAGAAATATCTTATTTCTCCATTGATTTTTCATTTGTTTGTTTGTTTTGGGACAGAGTCTCACTATGTAGTTTAGGCTGACCTTGAGCTTACTTTGTAGCCCAGGATGGTCTCACACTTGTAGCAATGCCCCTTCCTCAACCTTCTGAGTGCTGGGATTACAGGCATGTGCTGCCATGCTCAGTTCTCCATTGATTTTGAAAGACAGTTTTTGCAGGGTACATCTGGCCTTGAGGAGGTTTTCTTTCAGGACTTGAAATACTTCATTCCAAGCTCTCACTTGATTTAAGGGTTTGTATTGAGAAATTTGCTGTGATTCTGATGAGCTTTCCTTAATAGGTAATTTGTTTCTTTTCTCTAACAACTTTTAAGATTCTATTCCTCTGCTGAATTTCTGGAATCTTGATTATTATATGCCTTGATGTATATTTATTTTGGTCATGGCTAATTGGAGTTCTGGTGCCTCATTTATTTGTATGTCAAATTCTTTTCCTGTGGTTGGGAAGTTTTTTTTCATTCCTTCTATGAACAGGTTTTTTATGTAGTTTTTGCTATTTCCTGTTTCCTATTGACTCTGATCCTTGCATCATCTTGAAGCTATTGGATTGATTTTTCATGATCTTTTGCTACTTCTAAGAAATCTTTATTTTCCTGATTTCTAATTAAAATACTGTCTCTAGATATCATATTTTGTTCTCACATTGGTTTAATCAGCTGTGCATACTTTCAATGGAATTTTTAAACTACTGGATATCTGTTGTTGTTGTTTTGTTTGTTTTGTTTTGTTTTGTACTAGGAATCAAACTCAGGACCTTGTGCTTGCTAGGCAGGTGCTTGTGCCACTGAGCTATATTGCTAGCTGCTGGGTATCTGTTGGAGTCTGTTTTATGGGCTCCATTTCGTTTCTATGTTTGGAATTCATGCTTCCCATCATTTTTGTAAGCTCCACTATTTTTTTAAATCTGTGTCTACTCTATACTCACTGAACAAGTCTTTCATTTTGACAATGATTTCTTTTTTATTTTTTATTTCAGAGGTCATTTTTATATGATTGTTTCTGTAGCCTTATTCATCTGTTTTTGTACATATGCTACAACTATTTCAGAAAATTCCAGTGGGTGGTTCTGATTTCTTCTATCTCATTCTCCCCTTGCGGGAGGGGTCTAAAAGTTTGGGATTATATTTTGTTTCTGCATTTTGTCATTTTCTGTTTTTAAAAAAATTAATTTATTTTCTGTGGTGATGATTATAAATTGCTTCTGATAGGTAGCTTTAGCACTAGTATTGAGGTTTCCCTAGGAAATATCTATTCCTCAAAGATGTCTTCTAGGTTTAGCTGGCTCCCAGATATTGTCTGTCTCAAAATCCTAGATTTCCAATTTATTAGGGAACAGAAGTTGCTGTTATCACATTAATCACACTGTTGTCATACGGAGAACAAGTGATTACAACAGGTATGACACTAGCTAATGTAGTGTTCTGAACAACAACAATAGCATCAAGCACAGCCTAGAAACTGACAATCTCTGATAACTCTTGGCTTGCTATGTTTCACATAGAAGCATGATCTATAATTATAGAACAAAATCCAACATAATCAGGAAGTTACATATTGTGAGTTCCCTTAGTAGAATGATTTTACACTAAGGGAGCGAGAGATTTTAAAGGGATAGTGGAAAGATAGTGAGAAAATTAAAGAGCTATAGTAGAAGCAGGCTGAAAGACAAAGGATGGTCACCTAAACTTGAGAAACTGGAGAAGAAGACAGGAGAGAAAGAATGAAGGAGAAAGCAAAGAGAATATTGAAATGAACCAGACACAGCAGAGGCAATATCTACTCACATGAAAATTATCAAAAAACTCAAGAAAGCTAGTTGAGGAAAGAGAAAAAGGACAAACAAAACAAAATAATAAAAGTAACACCTAAGCTATCATAAAAAACAGAAAAAGTAAAACAATACAAATAATAAAATAAAATAAAATAAATTCCTCAGGGCCATCAGTTCTGTGGTAGTGTCCAAGTCAGAGCTCAAATATGTTGTTATGATTGATACACTGTGTTGACTTGAGACCTCTAGAAGCTTAACTAACTCAGCAGTTCCATGTCCTAGTGTGTAGAGACACTACCGCTTGCTCTAGGATGTTATTCATTGTGTCAACTTGAACAATGTAAAAGTTTAATGAAGTAACTTAGCAGGGGGCCAGGGCCCTCACTTTGTAAACATCTTCAGCCTGTGCCCGAGAAGGGCACAAAGATGGTGCCAATATAAGGCAGGGTGGAGAGCCTGCATACAATAGAAGGGACTTTATGTTTCTCCCTCCTTTGCTTTTGCTGTTTTTGTTGTCTTATGCTGCCTTGAAGTGTTGCCTCAGTGCCATGCCATGCTGCCTTGGAGCCAGCTGAGTACAGACTGAAATCTCCACAAACTGCGAGCTAAATGAACCTTTTATTCTTTAATTTGGGGTGTTGGGTATTTTGCCTCAGCAAGGAGAGAAAAGTAGGTAACCATGCCAAGTGCACTCTAGGGTTAGTGCTATGTGTAAAGCTGATCTTGGTTTCTGGGTATAGGGGCTGGGACCAGTCTTCAGCCAACAACTTTCTGTATATTCCTCAGCAGCCCACCCACATCTTCTTCCCCTGTGTGTCTCTGTGTCACTCTCCCAGCTGCTGCAGCACCCACAGATAGCCTGAGGCTGCTCCCAGACCCACAGACAGTTGGCCACTCCCAGCCCTTATACAGCCTCCTCTGTCCCACTCACTCCACTGTGTTTTTCTCGGTGCACACCACTGCAAGACAGGCAGGGGAGTACCGACTTCCCACTTGTGTCTGCACTGTGGCCTAGGTTCACATTCATCCTGCATCTGTCTCTCTCATGCTGCTTGCTGGGAGCAGAGTACTCATTACCTTCACCACTGCCACTGCAGTCCCTAACCTTGCTCTCTTTAGAGGTTCCAGTTAGCTACTATGTTTTTAGATGATGTCTTCTGAGTAACTTCAACGTGGGTCCTCCTCTATTCGAGCATGTTGAATCTCTGACAATTTGATTAACTTTTCAAATACAAATTGTCAATTGCAAAGCTTGTACTTTTCTTCAGATAGTACACAAATGCATGCAGCTTTTTTTTTTTTTTTTTTTTTGATACTGGGGATTGAACTCAGGACCTTGTGTTTGCCTGGCAGGTGCTTAAGCCACTGAGCTAAATCCCCAGCCCTGCATGCAGCTTTTAAAAAATATTTCTAATATTTATTAATCTAAAACAGGTATAATTTTCAGCAACATTTTAAATAGATTTTTAAAATATTATTTATTCGGTAATTATAATTCCAAATACATTAACACTGGCTTCAGCAATTTGGAAGAAATGAGTTTAAAACAAAAAGAAAAATATATTCTATACAGAGGTTAGCATCATCAGCCTTTAAACTGACAGTGATTCTAAATACCATTTAATCAGAAATCCTCCAAAAGCAAATTTTATGAGTTCCTGTATGATACACCTGTTCTTGTGTAATGGGTCACAGTTAAAAAAGCAGATGCACCAAAAAATGGTATGAAATCATCTTCAGGCTATGTGTATAATAAAATGCAAAAATTTCATGTTTAGACATGGTACCATCCCCCAGATATCTCATGACATAGATATATAGATATATATAGATATAGATATATATTAATTACAAAATCTGAAAAATATCCAATATCTGAAACACTTCTGTTTCCAAGCATTTCAAATAAAGGAACATTAACATGTTAATAGCTTGAGTCAGGACTAGCATGAGGCAAATTAAAAACCTACTAGATCTCATTTTTGAGACAAACCAAAGAATTCTTGATATGAAATTCTTATTTTCTTGCTTTGATGTTACATGTTCATTAAATAATAACAATTTTGCTGCAGCATTATAAAAATGATCAGTATCAAAATAAGCATAAGCACTTTTCAACATTTACTAAGTCCTATGAAATAACATTTTATATGTTCTATCTCATTTAAGGTCCATAACAATCTCACAGGACATGTTAAAAAATTGCAGTAATTTGTGCCCAAGGGCACACTGTGAATGACAAAGCTCATTTGAAACCAACTTGTTTATGGTTCCAGACTCAATGTCATCTAACCACCATCTACACAGATTCTCACCTGTGTGGCACTTTGTAGATTCAAAGAAACTTCACCTAGTTATCTTCATGTCAATACTCTAATTCAAGCATTCTTAACACTAGTACTTTGCAGATGAAGAGAACAAGGTTCAAAGAAAATATGCAATTTTTCAAATGAAAACAATTGATAGCTTATAGAACATGAAATTTATAAGACCTAAAAAATTTCATGTTGACAAAGCCTAATCTGAGTTGAAGATTAGCAAAAGGCTGATATTAAACTACCTAGTTAGTTCAGCCTAATAATTAGAATGCAGATCATGGAAGGTTTCTAAGAAGCCTGTTTATTGGAGAAATTTTGTTACAAGAAGACTCCAGGAAAAAATTTCAATTTGGTGAATTTGGGGGATTCCATCTTTGTAATATGCAGTCAATAAGCTATCTGGGTGCTGATCTTTTCTGGGTATTTGAGGTTTCTTAACAAGTTACTTTATCATGACTTAAGAGGCACAAGAATAAGAAAAGTGACTGGAGAATGTGTTTCTTTACTCCATGGGTTGGGAATGCATAAAATCAATCTTTTCTCAGGATAAAAATGTAGAAATTTAACTTAATAATTATTTGGAAGAGAGAACACAAAATAAATTTATATCTTTATTTGATAAACCAAATTATAATTTCAAACAATACTTTAATACAAATAAATTAAAATTACCATTAAAATACAATTAAAATTACAAAGAAATGACTATGACTTTCATTCTTCTCAAAATGTTTGATTTCACTCTTAACATTTTTAAATCCTTTTAGGTGACACAAAATACATCCAATGAATAGTCTTTGTGGAAAATCTTCCTTATTTGTCTTTTTGTTTGGGGGTGGGGGGACTAACCAGAAATCAAACTCATATTTACGCTTGCCAGGCAGTCACTGTGACTCTGAGCTATATCACTGGCCCCATTTTTTGTTTTTTAGCCTGTGCAGTAACAGGATTGACAGGAATACTCATCATGTGCCTGGTCAATAAACAAGGTTATAACGGGGCCTGCATTTTTCCAGATACCCCCAAATGACAAGAAGCATATAATAAGTAATCATGGAACAACAGCTTTGTCTGTCATCCTACAGCATTCAATATAACATAACCAACTACTATGACCATAGCAAATGTATCTAAACCTATGAGAGCAGGGGACTTTACTGCTTCAGTTAAACCTACTACTCTAAAGCCAACCGATGCCTGGCCACCTGGACTTACAACTATAATATTATTTTTCACTTTTCTACTCCAGTTTTATTTGAAACACACACACACATATATATATATTTCTTTTTCTGTAGTAGCAAATGGTTCAAATAATGTTAATATATATCACTGACTAATAAAAGTATTTTACATGTGTAACAAATTACAAATTACAAAAAAACCAAAGAATAACAGCTATATACAAAAGGGACCCAGAATCAATAAGCTGATTCCAGTGACATGAGTTTATACAATCTGTAGCTAAACCAGCATGTCAGAATGTTCCACCCTTGCTCTGGAGAAAGACTATTGTACAACAATCACTAAAGAGGGATTCGTAGAGCTGCATCTAAACATGAATTTCAGACACTTTTGCTTGTGCAGAATCACCCAGATCTTCCCTACACTGAATGGGCAGCTCCATGCCTTTCTTTCTTTTCTATATCCCTGCAAGGCTATATGAAATTCCACTCCTGATGGGTCACTTAAAACAGCATTTCCCTAAGGAGCCCACATGACAGGTAGCTCAATTTCCCTAGGAGAAACCACACTGACCACCCACAGAAAAATAACAAAATGGAAAACTTCCTCCTCCTGATAATGTTCAACGTCTCCTTTCAAAACTAGTATCCTCATCATGCTGGTTCCTTTACAAGTCTACACCTTAAGGTGATAGCAAGACCAACATAAAAAAAAAAAAAAAAAAGAAATGAAGACTGGAAGATCCCCAGAGCATCTCAAAATTTGTCTTACAGCAAAATGCAGTGTACTGCTGTGGTCCACAGTAAATAATAGTGGCTTGAATGAGAGATAATTCAATCACAGTAGGAGGCAAATAATAAAGGGAAGAATTCTTCTAATCCAGAGAATCTAAGAAGTAGAATATTAGGCTCAGGGGATCTCTGAAGCTTGAAAAACTTTTTAAACAGTGCAACAATAATAAGTTGATTATTGCTTTTTGGAACAATTGAAGCATCAAAATCAGGCCAAAAGAACTGTGTCCATATTTTCAGTTTCTCAAGAAATACTTTTAAAGCTTACTTGAAATCTCCAAATACCATTAAAAACACAGACTATGCTGAGTCTTTTTTTTTTTCAGTGATAGCATGAAATTTAAACCACAATAGCAGCAGGTGTTTTAATTCATTTAAACACCTCAAGGAAACAGTAAATGTCTTCCATCTTTTCATTCTAGATGTCCTCTCGGTCTCTTTCTTTGTGGAAAGAAGGATAATACAGATTTTTTTTTCCTCAAAGATGCTTAACTATGGCATCAAATGGACAAAATGGTTAGCAAGAGACTTGAAAAAATCTAACCCCAAGGAATCCATGCAGATAATTCAGAATTATACTTCTGACTTGGGACTAATTCAGGAATAAAGAAAGAATCCTTTTGGGTACACACTACAGTAAATGAAACTAAATTTAAATGGTGACTTTTTTAAGTGCTCTCACTACACCTTTAGCTGTCAATCAGTTCTGAGAGTTCAAGCAGAAGTTCGTCATCATCTTTCTCAGGATGCAAGTCAATCATGGCTTCTAAGTTGCCTCCTGAAATTTCCCATAGTAGTTTCTCAAAATCATCCTCTGTGGGAAGTGGGGATTCTCCTGTGGAGGCACAGCCAGCTTGGCAAGTTTCTGTGGCCATTTGGGATGAGGAAGGGCCAGATACTTCCAGGGACCACAGGTCTGGAGAAGACTGGCTGGGAGGCAGCACAAAACTGTCTCTAGGTTTTTCCTTCTCAGGCACAGTGACTGATTTGTTGACAGAGGATGGTGGAGCAACAGCCACCACTGCTCTTTTGGCGGGGCTCGCCTGCAGGTCACTGATGGAGCTCAGTGGCTTCACAGCTGCAGCATCCTCAGGAAGCAGCTCCATGGCCTTGCATTTTGGGGCCAGCTGGGGAGATGGAACAACTTTAACCCCAGGTGGCTTCACACTTACTTTGGGTTTAGCTTTAGCCTTTTTTGCCAAAGACTGTGGAGCATACTTTACATTGAGTTTTGAGTCCCCAGTGGCTGAGGTTTCTACCTCTATCTTTTGGCATGACTTTGTGAGAAGCTGCTCAGTCAGGTGACGTGTGACACCTGCCACAGCGGTGAGCACAGGTTTCTCCACATGGGCACTGCAAGAGGTTGTGTCTTCCTGAAAGGGTGCCAAGGCTGACTGCTCCTTCTGTGAGACTCCCTTCTGCTGTATCTGCATGTGCTTCTCTCTCATGGTCTCATACCCCTGGACTGGAAGTGTGGTATCAATTCCTACAGCCTCATCTGAAGGCTGCTGTTCCTTAGCCGTTGTTCTAGCAACTCTGCTCTGAGACGCTGTTTCACTTCCTTCATGAAGCTTCTCTTCTTTCATACCTGGTCTTCTGGGGATCTGGAGCAGCTGCCTTGTTCCCAGGGTGGTCTCGGGTTGGGGCCAGGAGCTGGTGCCCCTCTCAGAGCTCTGCTGTGCCCTCAGTGCCTTTTCCAGCTTGATTTCCGCCAGGGTCTTAACGTGCATGTCCTGCAGAGATTTTCTCCCACTTGCAGGCTCCTCTGATTGTCCTTTGCCAACAGCAATGGGTGACAAAAGGACTATTTTCTTACTTTCATTACTGGTCTTTCTCTTGATGTAAGTCTCTTGATGCAAGTATCTTTCCTGTCTCTCCGTTTCCTGCCGCTGATGCTGTTTTTCAGCCAGGATCTGAGAAGGGTTTGATTCCGATGGTGGAGGAGCCGCTCGTTCTTGATGTAAAATCATCAGCTTTGGAAGGACCAGCTGTCTTGAGCTGAGTTAGCAACCCTCCGCGTTTGTGACTGGCTCTTTCCAGAAGAATTTCTTCTAATGTCTTCACATGGATCTCACCGACTTTATTACCTCTCATTGTTGCTCCATCACTGGTTGGCCTAGTTGATACGCCCAGTCGCTCCTTCAGAGACTTGGAAACCTTCACTTTCTTTGGTGCTTGGTCAATATTTGTTTCTGGAGCATCAGCTTTCTCTCCTGGAAGCTCTGCCAGGCTCCGCTTTGGTGGGGGGGCACTGTCACCACCGACTGAAAATTTTCTTTCCCCCAGTCTCTCAGAAAGGCTCAGTGGAACCAATGGTTCTCCTCCTCTGCTTGACAGAGACACTGTCCTCACCACGGTCTGAATACGCCCTTTTTCAGGCCCCAGCTGAGGTTGGAGCAGAGGACTGGAAGCTCCTGAAGAAACTTCTTGCTTTAAGTTGACACCAGGCTTCCGTGCAGAAGCCCCCTGTGACCCATTAGGGACTCCATGCGTGGACAGCGGGGGTGTCTTGGTTTCATCGCGCTCCTCAGAAGACTGGTCATCTTCATCTTCTTCAGCACGTGTGGCACTGATCTCCACCCGC